>SJYA01014601.1:0-10334 GCA_006410615.1 Neotragus moschatus
CTTTATTCCTTTCTGATTCATTTATTTCTACCATTCTATCTTCTATTTCACTAATCCTGTCTTCTGCCTTCGATATTCTACTATTTGTTGCCTCCAGTGTGTTTCTGATCTCATTTAGTGCGTTATTCATTATATATTGACTCTTTTTTTATTTATTCTAGGTCCTTATTAAACCTTTCCTACATCTTTTCAATTCTTGTCTCCAGGATATTTGTTGGTGTTTCCATTTTGATTTCAAGATTTTGGATCAGTTTCCCTATCATTATTCAGAATTCTTTCTCAGGTACATTCCTTATCTCTTTCTCTTTTGCTTGGTTGTGTGGGCATTTCTCCTGTTCCTTCACCTGCTGGGTATTCCTCTGTCTCTTCATCTTGGTTATATTGCTGTGTTTGGGGTGGCCTTTCTGTATTCTGGGAATTTGTGGAGTTATCTTAATTATGGAGTTTCCTCACTATGGGTGGGGTTGTATCAGTGGCTTGTCATGTTTTCTTGATTAAGGGAGCTTGTGTTGGACTTCTGTTGGGTACAGCTGGATTTCTTCTCTCTGGAGTGTAATGAAGTGTCCAGTAATGAGTTAGGAGATGTCTATGATTTTGGAGTAACTTGAGCTGCCTGTATATTGAAGTTCAGGGGTGTAGTCCTGTGTTGCTGGAGAATTTGCATGGTATGTCTTGCTCTTGAGACTGATGGCCCTTGGGTGGTGCTTGGTTTCACAGTAGATATGGAGTCATTTGATGAGCTCCTATCGATTAATATTTCCTGTGTTCAGGAGTTCTCTGATGTTCTCAGGATTTGGGCTTAAATCTCCTGCTTCTGGATTTCAGTTTTATTTTTACAGTAGTCTCAAGTCTTCTCCATCTTTATAACACCAATGATAAAATATCTAGATTAAAGATGAAATGTTTCTCCACATTGAGGGACAGCCAAAGAGGTTCACTGAGTTACATGGAGAAAGGGAGAGGGAAGGGGTAGTTAGAGGTGACTGGAATGAGATGATGTGGGATCAAAAGAAGAGAGAGCAAGCTAGCCAGTAATCACTTCCTTATGTGCACTCCTCAGTCTGGACCGCTCAGAGATGATCACAGAATTATACAGGGAAGAAGAGAGGGAGGAAGTAGTCAGAGGTGGCCAGGAGGATAAAAGGGAAATGAAAAGAGGGAGAGACAGACCCAGCCAGTAACAAGTTCTCTAAGTGTTCTCCATCATCTGGAACACACAGGGATTCACAGAGTTAGGTAGAGAAGAGAGGGGGAGGGAGGGGAGAGAGACAACCTGTTGGAGAAAAGGAGAGTCCAAAAAAGGATAGAGTGGTCAAACCAGTAATCTCGCTCTCAGGTAAAATTGGGTACTGAAGATTGGGTTTTTAAAGTAAGAAATTTACAATAAATACCAAAATGCAAAGATTAAAAATCTAGAGTAGAGGTTGGGTTTTCAAAAATACAATATTAAAGAAAAGAAGAACAAGAAGAAAAGAAAAAGAAAAAAACTGTCACGGGAATTATTAAGAGTCAACACCAACAGCCACACACACAAAAAAAAAAAAAGCGGAAAAAAAATATATATGGCATTTTCTTTAAAAATAGGATTTCTTTTTTTTTTTTTTAAAGTGATAGTAGGTTATCCAAATTAAAATTAAAGGAGAAATAGAGGATTTAATATTTTTTTTAAAAAAGGAGAAGAAAAATAAAAGAAGAAAAGCACAATCAAATAAAAACATCTACCAAAAATAATAATAATAAAGAAAATAATAATATATATATATATTTTAAGAGAATAGTCGTAAAAATAGTAGATATTTCTGGCACTTTCTCTGGTATTGTGGGCAGTGTGGGGTCACTTCCACGGCAGTTCCCTCTGTTTAACTTCTGTTTGCTGCTCTCTTCAGTGTCTTGTTTCCGCCCTGAAACAATGGGGGGCTGTGGAAGTCACTTTTTTTTTTTTTTTTAAGGCTCACTAGGTCAGTCGTGTTGTGGGGAGGAAGGGATGCTGCTACCAAATAGCACTGGCATGTATTCACAGTGTCTCAGCCACTCTGGGCATGCCCCTACACATGACACACACAACTCAGGCTCTATGTTTCTCCACCAGGAACCATCTGAGGCCGGCCCTAGGCTTGATGCACCTCCCTGGTCTAAGCCACTCAGGCTCGGTACCCAGGTATTCACAGGTTCAGCTGGGCTGCACTCTGTGCCCTTCCCAGGATCAAGTAGCTCGGGTGTTTGGCAAGTGCATTTGCGTGGCTTATCGCCTTTTCCTGCTGTTCAGTTTTCTGGGTGTAATGCTGGCACCCCTTTTTCAGGCAGACAGTGTCTGTCTAGCACCCCAAGAAGTCTTAGTTAGCAGAGAAGCATGTTTGCAATTCGGTAAGTACAGTTTCTCTGGGTCTGTCATTGCCACTTTCCAGCCCTTATGGCTCTGGCCGCCTATCACAGCCAGGGAATGGGCTACAGCTGGCTATATCTGTTCCATCCTTTGTTCTGTGTGAGGTTCTGGTGGTGCCTTATGTTAGAGCTTGTTGTGTGGTAACTGTCCCACAGTCTGGTGTGCTAGCTCAAGTTAGTTTGCTCTGGTTACGTGCGAAGCCTTCCAGCCTGATTCTTAAGAATGGCTGCGGATCATGCCTCCGGCACCTCCCTGCCCAGTCCACACTTGCTAGTGGTGGATGCAGGCATCTGCTCTGCTTTTCCACTGGAGGAGTTACCGTTGGGCTTGTAACCTGTTGGTTTTTAATAATTTATTTTTCTTCCCTGTTATGTTGCTCTCTGTGGTTCCAAGGCTCACCACAAATCTGGCTGTTAGAGTGTTTCCCAGTTTTTGGAAACTTCTCTCTTTTTAAGACTCTCTTCCTGGAACAGGACTCCCTTCCTGAGACTGAGCTCCCTCCCTACCTCGTTTGTCTGTTTTTTTTTTTTTTTGTCTTTTGTATTTTTCCTACCTGATTTTGAAATCAATGTTCTGTTTTCTGGATGCCTGATGTCTTTTACCAGCATTCAGAAGTTGTTTTGTAGATTTTACTCAGCAATGAAATGATCTTTGAATGAATTTGTGGAGGAGGAAGTGGTCTCCACATCCTATTCCCCCACCATCTTAGGACCCCTCTGATCAGAACTTCTAAAAAGTGATGTGTAAATGGATTTTCTTGTTCTTAGTAACCTCAAAGGCAATGAGTTTATGACTTAATAAATTTCTATTACTGTTTTTAGAATTTAATGAAAATTGTTTTATTGAATAGTTTACAACATCTGTTGAGACAGTTACTTTTCTTTCTTCCTTGTTTCTTTTTCTTCTTTTCTTCCCTTGTCTCTCTTTCTCTTTTTTTTTCCTTCCTTCTTCCCTTTTTTCCCCTGGCATTTGTTTGCATGGACCTTTCCTAAAACAAAAGTACTTACAATCATGGTTGAATATTATCGTCTCAGAATCTCATTTCATTTCTCACTTCTAGTATTGGAATTAACTTCATCGTCTCCCCTATTAGATTTGTCACACTTCTATCAGTGTTTCTGATCCCCCTCCAAGAAGCAGCTCTTGTTTTATTATCCCAACACGTTTTATTTATGTTGTTTATATTTTTGTTTCAATTCTCATATACTTTCTACTTTCTTTAGGATTTTTGTATAACTTTGTATGTTAAAAGCTTTCTTTATATATTTTTTGAAATATATTTTATTTAAATTGTCATGTTTCAGATGTATATTAGACTGATTTAGTTATGCAGATACATATTTATTCTTTTTAGGTTCTTTTACATTATAGATTATTACATGATACTGTATTTATTTTTTATATAATGTGTTTAAGACTTGACCTACCTTTATTTAAACAGCAATTTTGTCTGAATCAAAAATATTTTTATGTATACATTTTTTAATGAAAATTTCATTCTCTATGATTTTTGGCAAGTTAATTCCAACGATTTCACTATTTGCAGGCTGAATGTTTTTTTTATATATAATTTACTGAGAATTCAGTTTTCCTTGGAGCTCTGAGGGTATGTGTGTATATACACTGACATGTCTATATACACATCCTTTCCAGACCAATAGATGGGCTTTTTAAAGATATATAACTATATTTTAAAAGATATTTTCTGTCTGTATTTTGAAAATGTGAAATGTCTTAATATAGAAATCTGTTCCCCTAAATGAATATAGTATAAAAAGTAAAGATAAAGATATTACTTTGCAAGTAATTCCTAGTAAGAGAACTTGTAAATCTTAAAAAATTATTCATTACACTTACTAAAATTGGTAGGGAAAAAATCAACAAACTTTAATCAAGTTAAGAATACTACTGTGGAATCTTATAACAGAGGACTGCAAGTGAGGATAAGCAAGTCCACTACATTTCCCCCCTTTTTGTTTTTAAAAAATTTCACGACAGAGAGGATCTTTACAGCTTAGCATTTCAGTTGCTGGCTTCTTCACCAATGCCAGAAGACTAGATACAAAATAGAACATACAAATAAAATCAATAACATATTTTCAAAAGAAACATATAACAGAGTAGATACATGACCAAGAGAATTTAAACTGGCAACTTCCTGGGATAACTTTTCTAATATATTCACTCCAGTAATGTGAGGCAAGCTTTTACTAAAGGTCTTCACAATATCCTATTCCAATTGCACTATTTCAGCAGTCAAATTCTGATGTCCAGTCAAGAGACATTTTACTTTATCCCACCCTTCTGACATGTTAAAAGGGACAGGGGTCAAACAAATATGGGAAGAGTTCCAGTTACATTTGAATAAACTTTCAGTAGCTAAAACAGTTACTTGATCTCCCAGCCAGGACACAGTATGCTGAAGGTTCAAAACATCTGTAGCAAGCTGAACATCTAAGTCCTTTTGTTGTTGCAAAAGGAGATGGGAGTCCTTATGCCAATCACGAACAAAAGCAGCAGTCTGAAGGCTTTCATGCAAAGCTATCCCAGCAATTGCAGCTGTAGCAGTAACTGAGGCAACAGCAAGTACAGAAGCAATTACAAATCCAAGCATTCACTGGGACTGGTGCAGAAGAACTTGTACAGCATCATACAAATGTGAAATAGCAATAGAATCAGACCAGGGTCTAGTAAGATTCACCTGAAGCTATATCTCAGTTCTAGCTTTAACTATAGCAACAGAATAATTCTTATGCTCTACTTCCTGACATCGTGTTTTATTTACTCCCTGAATTAATGAACAAGTAGCACGTTCAATTATACCCCATGTCACATTCCAGGTCCAGCTTCCTATTAAAATAGAATAAGGGAATTTAATGCAAGCCACAGCAGTGTAAGATTTATTTATGTGCAAGTGAACTTGAAAAGGATTTTTAGGTTGAGAAATATCACGGGTAAAATTGCCCGTCCAAACAGTGAGATTGCCTGAAATGGCCCATAATTTCCAAATTTCCCCTTGTGGCTGAAGATATGATATCAATTGCCGTATAGGTGGTACGAAGGCAAAATGTTGATTTTTATGGTCTCAGTCCCACTTCCACTTAATGTTCCATTTTATCTATGCCATTTTAAGGTATGGTTTGACCACTTTTCCACAAATTCTGAGTGGCCAGGACTCCAGTCCACCAGGATAATATTGGAACTATTAATAATCATTTTAGGACAGTGGTCCCAACATTTTTCCCATTCAAGGTGAGACAATGACGCTTCAAAGAAAGATGTCAGACACAGAGGCAAATAATATAGGAAGAAGCATTAAAATACAAAGAGGAAGTGTTAAATACTCGTGCTGAAATTAGTACTGAGAAAACAACCAAATGAAAGCTTCTATAATTAACTCCCCAAATATACGTATGGGAGTGATTATGTGAAATAATGGGTAGACAAAAGGAGTGATTACCAATACAAACAGGAACATCCTCTACAGCTATAGAGAGATTAGAAATCAGTTGAGGGTTCCAATGATGCAGAAGGTCCTCTATCCCTCCACAGTCGGGAAGGGAGAAAAAGTCAGTATTATTAGTACACTGGAATCTCATGTTCCCTCCAAGAAACGCCCCTAACTAAAGGAGGATTAGTACATACGCCCAATAGGCATAAGAATTTCCAGAAACTACCATTATCTGACAGATAATAACAGCCAACATGGCAAAAAACAAATTAGTAGTGTTAAGGGGTTGGTTAGCTTGATTCACAAGTCGGGATGGCACCCAAAAAGGAGAGGAATCTGTAGAAATAAAAGTATACCTTCTTCCCAATTAATGTAACTTCCCAGAAAGCCATCCCTTCTCAGGGTCCCAATACCATATTGGCTTCCCTGCTTCTTTAAACAAAGTTGGAGCCTGTTTTGACAAAAAAAAGACACATCGCAGAAGGCAATATCGCTGATGGCCAAACATTTAAAAAATTCATAGTCATCAGGGTTCTGTGTAAAATATCCTTGGGATTAGTAAAGCCACCTTCAATTTCCCTGTTTTTTTTTTTTTTTTAATTTTTTAAATATATTCACGTAATATATGATTTGCACATTCAGTTATTGCTTGCCCTTGACTATTATGGGGAATGCCAAAGGAGTGCTGAATATTAGAAATTTGAGGAAATTTGTGCAGTTTAATGCACTGATAAGCAGGGGCATTATCAGTTTTAAGTTTAAAAGGGATTCCCATCATTGCAAAACAAGTTAATAAGTGTGTGATGACGGCATCCGCTTTTTCAGAATATAATGCTGATGCCCACTGAAAATGAGAAAATGTATCTATTGTATGGTGTACATATTTCAATCGACCAAAGAAGGGCACAATAAGAACATCCATTTGCCAAATATGATTAACTGTAGTTCCACGAGGGTTAACACCTGCAGGAAGGAACAGTAAGTTAGAGGGTGCACAATAAGGGCAAGCTCGAACAATATCTCACACCTGCCAATTAGTGATAGCATGAGAGTGACGGAGACCAACAGTATTAGTATGTTGCAAGGCATGTTCGTCCATTGTAGCCTGTATAGAAAGCAAAAGTTGGTTAATTCGCTGATTTCCCTGAGTAAGAGGTCCAGGTAAGGAGGAATAAGAGCGAATGTGACAAAGGAACAGGGGGGTGGTGCATTGTAAGAGTAAAGCTTGAACATGAAAAAAAAAGTTTATCAATAGGAGTTTTAAGGACTAAAGGAAGATCAACTGTAGGCAAGAGAATACAGGATAATACAGCATATTGGGAATCAGAAACAATATTAAGTGGTTGGGAAGAAAAATCAGTTAAGGCTAAAGCAATATCCCACAACTCAGCGGGTTGAACTGAAGTAAAGGAATGAGAAAGTACTTTATGTCTTGTTTCCATCCAATATCCAGCAGAAGTCTTGTTAGCATCAGTGTAAACAGTAATACCTGAAACAGGAATAGGTGAAATGAAATTGACAGATAACAGGAGCATGCCAAAGGAAATCAAATAATTTGGAATGAGGATAATGATTGAAAGTTGTACCAGGGTATTTTGAAAGGGCAATTTGCCAATTATCATTAAGTTCAAGATTTTGAGAAATTTGAACAGACTAAAGTTGTGTCACAATTTCCTGGTGTTCATATCCTGTAAATTGCAAAAGTCGGGTCCTCCCTTTTAAAATGATAAATGCTATTTTATCTATATAAGTGCTGAGTACTTTATTAAATTTGTTTGGGAGAAAAATCCATTCTATAATCTTAGTATGTTCAGACAAAATCCCTGAAGGAATCTGAGAAGTATAGAAAATAAACAAACTAATGGGAGCATTAGGAGTAATATAAGATATATAACCTTCATTAACCCTTGTTCCACCAATTGCATTTCTTGTAAAGCTTCGAGGGTAAGTTGTCTAGCACTATCTAGGGCCTTATCTCCTTCAAGAGTAGCAAATAAGTGTCACAGTTGGTATGTGGGGATCCCCAAAGATGAGTGAAGCCAATTAATGTCTCCCAATAATTTTTGAAAGTCATTAAGAGTTTTCAAATGGTTCCGTCAAATTTGAATTTTTTGTGGATGAATCTGGGTTTTTTTCCATAATGGTACCAAGATAAGAAAAAGGAAATTCAGGTTGTATTTTTTCTGGGGCTATTTTCAACCTATATTCTTGCAAGGCTGTTTGAACAGCTGAATAAAGTAGCGCTCGTTCATCTTCTGTGGGTGTTGCAAGGAGAAGATCATCCATATAATCATATAAAACAAAATTAAGATACTGATGGCACACAGGAATCAATGCTCTAGCCACATATTCTTGGCACAATATAGGGCTATTAATCATTACTTAAGGAAGCACCTTCCACTGATAATGTTTAACAGGTTGTCCATGATTATATTCAGGTATTGTAAAAGCAAATTTATCCTTGTCCTGAGGTTGTAATAAAATGTTAAAAAAGCAATCTTTTAGATCTATAACCATAATGGACCAAGATTCGGGGACTAAAGCAGGCAAGGGCAATCCGAGTTGAAGTCCTCTCATGGGCTCAATGCATTTATTAATTTCTCGAAGATCAATTAAAAGTCTCCATTTTCCTGATTTCTTTNTTTAGATCTATAACCATAATGGACCAAGATTCAGGGACTAAAGCAGGTGAGGGCAGCATGAGTTGAAGTCCTTCCATGGGCTCAATGCATTTATTAACTTCTCGAAGATCAATTAAAAGTCTCCATTTTCCTGATTTCTTTTTAATAACAAAAATAGGAGAATTCCATGGGGATGTGGATGGTTCAATACGATCAGCCTGTAATTGCTCATTTACTAATTGTTTGAATGCCTCGAGCTTTTCTCTATTTAAAGGCCACTGCTCAACCCATTTAGGAGTTTTGGAAATCCATTTTAGGTGAAATGCTTGAGGAAGGTGAACAGTGGTTACAAATTTCCCAAAGGGATGTATAATTTTGCTTTCATCTGGGAAAGAATGTCTTGTCCCCAAATATTAATAGGAATATTCACAATATAAAAAGAAGTAAGGACTTCATTTCCTTCAGGCGTTACACAAAGTGATATATTCATACTTATCCACACTTCCGCAATGGCTCCCAATCCTGTGAAAGCCATAGAACATTTTTGTTTATTCCATTCTTTTGGACAGTGAGCTAAGGAGATCACAGAAACATCTGCTCCAGTATCTAGAAGTCCTTCAATAATTTTTCCATTGATAGAGAGTTTTAAAGAGAGACAGGTATCATTAATGAGCATTTCCCAATATATATATTTTTCCTGTACTTCCAAAACTTCCCTCTCGATCTTTGTCAGCAGTTGGAAAAGGGAAGTAAGGGAGTAAAAACATTTGACCAATGCACGCCCATTTAGTCAAGGATATAGTCTGGGTGACATACGCCATAATATAAATTTCTGCAACATAATCAGAAGCTATTACTCCAGCAACACATAGACACATTTCAAAGCAGAACTACTCCGCCCTAAAAAAATCCCAAAAGTTTTCTTAGGGAGAAGGCCATATATGTTAGTCTTACGTTTTAAGACAACACCTCCAGAACATTTTCAGCAAGGGGGAGATCTGCGGCTGCACTGCCATATGTAGCAGCTTGCAGGTCTGAAACAGTTAAGTAAGAACCATTCATTGACCGGGCTGAGAGACAGAGGGTTCTGCTTGGGGTGGAGCTGCCATTGTTCCTGGTATTGTCATAGGGCCCCAGGAACTCAGGGCCTTTGGGTAGTTTCCCGACTGAGAGGGCGGTAAAGAACTCCCATCTTTATCTGTTTTAGACCTGCACTCAGTGGTCCAATGTTTCCCTCTCTTACACCTCCTACATACATCAAGACGCCATTTCTTTGCAGGCATCTTTGGAAGTACTCCTTTTCCTTTATCACAATCTTTTTGAAAATGCCCGGGCCTGCCACAATTGAAACAGATACCTTGTCTATTCGACAAAACAGCACCAGCCTTAGCCGTGGAAAATACAGAGGCTTGATGTTCTATCCCTCCAAAACCAACACAGGCACATAAATATTCCCCTAAATTGGCCCCCTGTCCTTTCAAAGGTCCCCAAACCCGTTTACATTCTGGATTTGCATTTTCAAAGGCAAGAGTTTCCAAAAAACGCTTAGCAGTTTGGTCTTGCCCTACTGCACAAACGACAGCAGTTCTTAAACGTGCTAAGAAATCAGTATAAGGTTCAGTAGCTCCCTGGACTGTTTTAATAGAGGATGGTTGGGAGTACCCAGTAGGAACCACTCATCTCCAGGCACGCAAAAAACCTGACAAACTTGTTGTAAATTTTAATCAATATATCGGGCCTGTTCTTGAAGGGCCTAATAAACCCCTTCACCAAGAAGTTTCTCCTCAAGGGGCCCAGGAGGCTGTTGTGTCTCATTTATTCGTGCCTGCTTTCTGGCCTCATCTTCCCACCAACTTCGCAATTGCAACCATTGCGATCC
>SJYA01014603.1:0-10372 GCA_006410615.1 Neotragus moschatus
ATGTATGTACTAGCATAAGCACTGCCACAATCAAGAAACAGAATATTTCCATCATCTCAAAAGGTTCTCCTGTTCCCCTTCCCAGCCAATCCCATATCCTAATCCTGGCTAAAAACAAATGGCTCTCTATTATCACAGATTAAGTACATCTTTTCAAGAATTTCAAATAAAGGGAATGATACAGCATTATTTTGTGTCAAACCTGTCTTTTTTTTTCACTCAACATGATGCTCTTAAGATTTACCCATGTTGTTCCCTGCATTAGAAAATTGTTTCTTTGTATTAATGAACAGTACTTCACTGGAGTGGATATGTCATACGTTTATCTACTCATCTGTTGAAGGACATTTTCTCTTTCAGACTTTTCACAGCTCAGCATAGTACAGTATTTTACCAGAAAAAAAATGCAGACACATTAAACATAAAATTTCACAAGAAAATGAAGAACAACAAGGAGTCTCAGATTTCTGAGGAGTCTCATATTCTCAAAAATGTTGTTATGGGAGAAGTAATTAAAATTTATTGGCATAAAGTAATAAGGAAGAATATCAGAACATGAAAATTAGGATGTGGGGTTTGTTTAAGATGTTTGTGCCAGAACTGGGGAGGCTCTGTCATTATCATTACAGTTTTGAAGTACTTATCTACATTTGAAACTGAGGTAAATGGTGTAAAAAGCAGAAATGATTTTTTTATGGCCTATCACCAAGACAAACAACACGGACAACTGACAAAATAACTAGCTAGTGAAGAAATTAATACATGAACAGAAAAAGTATGACTAGATACTAATAGCAAGCTCACATCAAATGCATTGACTAGACTGCCAATAGAAGAGAGCTGAAACTCTCATTGATTTAGATGACTAGACCAGAGAAAAATCATAATCTCTCTTCTAGGTAATGTAGGAAGAGCTTATTAGTAGGAAATCCCTCATTTTTCATATGATCACTACTTTTTCATCTTAAGTCACTGTCTGAATTAGCACCAGTATTTAAGACTCACCATCTTAAACAAGACTGCCCACTCCTACCCTCCAAAACTGTTTTATAAAGGAAGATAAGGAGAACACTCTCATTGCTTTCTCGTGGACCTGCCACTAGGGTACTTAGCTACTAGGACCCTCTGCCCCTACTTTATTCATATGCTTGTGATTCATATCAATGTCTTTTCGCACATGGTATTTTCTCTGCACTTCCAGTTGGCCCACTTGGATAATGCTTAACTATCCTTAAAAATTTGATACAACTGTTATTTTCTTAGTAAAAATTTTCTGGATTCCCCTGGTTGCAAGGAACTCTGCCTATCCAGACAACTTGCATAGACCTCTCATAAGTACTTTTCAAAAAATGGTATTTTGATAAACATTGGGGTACACGTGTCTCTTTCAATTCTGGTTTCCTCAGTGTGTATGTCCAGCAGTGGGATTGCTGGGTCATAAGGCAGTTCTATTTGCAATTTTTTAAGGAATCTCCACACTGTTCTCCATAGTGGCTGTACTAATTTGCATTCCNTGAACATTGGGGTACATGTGTCTCTTTCAATTCTGGTTTCCTTGGTGTATATGCCCAGCAGTGGGATTTCTGGGTTATAAGGCAGTTCTATTTGCAATTTTTATAGGAATCTCCACACTGTTCTCCATAGTGGCTGTACTAGTTTGCATTCCCACCAACAGTGTAAGAGGGTTTCCTTTTCTCCACACCCTCTCCAGCATTTATTGCTTGTTGTCTTTTGGATCGCAGCCATTCTGACTGGTGTGAAATGGAACCTCATCGTGGTTTTGATTTGCATTTCTCTGATAATGAGTGATGTTGAGCATCTTTTCATGTGTTTGTTAGCCATCCGTATGTCTTCTTTGGAGAAATGTCTATTTAGTTCTTTGGCCCATTTTTTGATTGGGTCATTTATTTTTCTGGAATTGAGTTGCATAAGTTGCTTGTATATTTTTGAGATTAGTTGTTTGTCAGTTGCTTCATGTGCTATTATTTTCTCCCATTCAGAAGGCTGACCCACTTATTTTTAAACACACCTTCTTTTCTAGTTCCAGAGTCACCTGATCGTTTGAAGACTCCTTAGAACGCTTCCTTCCTATTGACTTAGTATTCCTTTACCCTAGGCATTTATCATTCATCCATCTGCTTTCAAGCACCTAAAAACCTGTTCTATTATCTCCTTTCCCCTCTTTTTATGCTTGCAGTTTTATATCTTTTGTAGTTGATATATTTTTGTATCATTTTAGAAAGTTTGGGGAGAGAGTTTAACTAACTGTGTATGTTCAATCTGCCATCTTGAAGCAAAGCCACTCCCTGTTCAATTTCTTACCCTTTCCTGACCCTTTCAAAATAGCCAGTTTCTGTCTACTTCCTCCTTTTTTGCACTGGCGGATTTAAATGACTTCTTATTAATGTAAGGCTTAGTGGAATCAAGACAAATTTCATAGAACGTGTGCAATTTTGAGATCTAATGACTTTGTCACATATTAAAGTTTTATATAAAATGCAACACCCACAATAATATATTTTGGAAACAAACAAACAAATCTCAAACCTGTATATCCTCAGAGAAGTTGAAGCCCCAGGAAACATTTAACAAAACACAGGTTTTTTATTAAATGAAGGAACTCTCTTACTTTTATTTTTTTCTCCAAGAAGAATACAGAGGTTTTCGGTTTTAAGCAGGAAATTTAAGGTCAGATGTCAAAGCCCAACATCTGATCACATCCAAGTGTCACCCTTTCCTTAGCTCCATATTTCACACTCAGTATATATATATATTACTTTAATCTTCCCTCATTTCTTGGAGATGAGCCAGACTTAAAATGCATGTTTTCAAAGGGCTTGAATAGAATCTTGTCTAAAATGCAAAACACTTTCTTTTTTAACATCTGTGGTACACTTTAGTGTTTTTCCCTATATCTTCTTGGTTTTTTTGGCTTCTTGGGAAGGGGTGGAAGAAGCCAAATGCATAAGTGAAGAAAGATAGTGAGGAAGAAAATGAGAGAGAGATGAAAGGCACTGATAATGATCATTTTTCTTAAACATAAACCAAGTCTTTTTAAATCCTTTCCAGATTGAGTCTTGGTCCTTTCTGTAGTTTTTTAGAATCCATTCAAATTTTATTTAAGTGAGACATTTGTCTTTATTCTGGCCACAATCATAAGTGTTATGAAGTCACCATTAATCTGTTTCAAGAATTCTTTTAAGAAAAGATACTTGATTTTAAAATAGAAGTATGTTTCATAGAAATCCTCAATCATATGTTGTAAATTTTACAGAAAACAGAATTTGCAATGAGACCAATCCTAAATTACTCTTAAGTTATTCCTAAGGTCATTCTGTCATTTGAGCCAATGGTCCTTGGAGTAAATGATGATATGGTCATTGTTAAAAGAAACACATCACTTTCCAAGGAAAACTTCTCATGACAAATTGAACTATCTGCATGCAAGGGAGAGTGAATAATAACAACAGCAAAAAAAAATACAGATGAAATGAAAAGAAGAGATATAGAAGGAACAGTGGAAATGTTTTATTTGCACTTTTAAATAATAAAGTTAAAGTATTATAAATTTATTTACTTCAACAAATGACCAAAAATGCTATATAATAACTTCTGAATTTGGCATTTTACCAGCCTTCCATAGAGAATATTCTCTGAGCACAGTCAGAGAACAAAAGAAGCCAAAATAAGCCATACAACCAATCAAAAAATTATTTGGAAGCAACCACAGATGACATTTGCTAGATTCTAAGAGGCTAATAAAATCCTGTTTTGTACATACTATCACATAGAATCTCACCTCCCAATTCTGTATAAAAAAGAAAGAAGAGTCTGACATGATTAATTTGAAAAGGTGATAATGGGAAGATATTCTGACCTATTGACAACTTGCCCAAAACATATTAAAGATGGGAGAAACACATCTGGACATAGAGTAATTTAAGGATATAATTATTGCATCACCATTCATTATAGTCTGAGCTCAATTTAAGGCTAATATCTAATGGATTTATAATTAAACTTTGTCTCAACTATCAAGGTGACATGGGGTTCTGAGCAGTAAGATGAGGCTTTGAAGTACCATTGCAAGTTGTTTTGAAGGGGTTTTCCTCAGTGTGGGCTACCCTGGTGGCTCAGAGGGTAAAGACTGCCTGCAATGTGGGAAACCTGGGTTCAGTCCCTGGGTGGGGAAGATCCCCTGAAGGAGGAAATGGCAACCCACTCCAGTATTGTTGCCTGGAGCATCCACATGGACAGAGAAGCTTGGTGGACAATAGTCTGTATGGTCACAAGGAGTTGGACATGACTGAGCAACTTCACTTTCCTCACAATGTAACTGGTGAGTCATAGAACTTTAATGCTGAGCAAGTGGCTCTAATGGTAAAGAAACCACCTGCCCATGTGGGAGGTGTAAGAGAGATGGGTTTAATCCCTGGATTGGGGAAGATCCCCTGGAGGAGGGCTTGGCAACTCGTTTCAGTATTGTTGCCTAGAGAAGCTCATGGACAGCGGAGCCTGGCGGGCTGTAGTCCATAGGGTCACAAAGAGTCAGGCACAATTGAAGTGACTTAGCACACACGCTTGCGTATGTTGCACACGGGGCAAGCAAATTATGGTGGTGAAGATGTGATACATCGTTTCTTTTTAGGAATCAGTAGAGACTGGGTCAGTCCTGGAATTCTGTTGCAAAGAACTCGGATTATGAGATTAGAAGAAACTCTGGCCCAATCCGAAGCCATTCCTGGTGTGGGAAGAATTCTTGGAAGTTATATAAATTGGGGGAGTACTATGGATATTTAGGAAGATTACAGGAGAAAATGGAGTATGTCTAACTCAGAAGGGTGGCCAGATGAGAAGACTAGAAGCAATCTGGAAACATGAGGAAATACTGAAGGAACTGGGCAGAGGGGAAAGACTTGTGACAGCATCTCCAAAATCTGAAAAGCTGAACATAAGCAAAGGGAAAACAGCAACAACAACAAATTAATGTGGTTTTTTTTTTGGGGGGGGGCAGCACATTGCTCTGCTGAGACCTAAAAAAAAAAGATAAATCCAGGATCAGTGAAGAGTAGTTGGAGTGAGATATTATTTAATCAAACCAAGAAAGATCTGCCTAACATTTTGGTTTCCTCAGAGTGACCAAGATTGGTGGTTTCCAGTCCCAGTGAAATTATCTAAATAAAGTCTACAGAATGTGTGGGTGGGGTGGTGATCAAGTATTGGAGCAGTATTCAATATCATGACATCTGATCCTTTTGAACTGTGGTGTTGGAGAAGACTCTTCAGAGCCCCTTGGACTGCAAGGAGATCCAACCAATCCATTCTGAAGGAGATCAGCCCTGGGATTTCTTTGGAAGGAATGATGCTAAAGCTGAAGTACCAGTACTTTGGCCACCTCATTCGAAGAGTTGACTCATTGGAAAAGACCCTGATGCTGGGAGGGGTTGGGGGCAGGAGGAGAAGGGGATGACCGAGGATGAGATGGCTGGATGGCATCACGGACTCAATGGGTGTGAGTCTGAGTGAACTCCAGGAGTTGGTGATGGACAGGGAGGCCTGGCTTGCTGCAATTCATGGGGTCACAAAGAGTCAGACACGACTGAGCAACTGAACTGAATTGAACTGAAGGTCCTTCCATCCCTTGGAATTAGCAAAGCTCTGGCTTGGTCTGAGCATCTGGGTGTACCCTGAACCCAGTCATGGGGCCATGCCTTTTTGATGTGTCACTATTCCACAAAGCATTACTTTCTTCAGTTACTTTGGCAATGAGGATTAAGAACAGCTTCCATTTGGTTAGTATATTTAGTAAAATCAAATAATTCTATCTATCACCATTCACAATTTCACATCTTTTTTTCCTAAGTGTATATCTTTATAGGACTCTCAAAAGTGAAAGACAAGAGTGAGAAAACTGGCTAAAACTCAACATTCAAAAAACAAAGATCAAGACATCTGGTCCCATCACTTCATGGCAAATTGATAGGGAAACGATGGAAACAGTGACAAACATTATTTTCTTGAGCTCCAAAATCACTGTGGATGGTGACTGCAGCCATGAAATTAAAAGATGCTTGCTCCTTGCAAAAACAGTTATGACCAATCAAGACAGTGTATTAAAAAGCAGAGACATTACTTGGCCAACAAAGGTCCATAAAGTCAAGCTATAGTTTTTCCAGTAGTCATGTAGGATATGACAGTTGGAGCATAAACAAGGCTGAGCTCCAAAGAATTAATGGTTTTGAGCTGTGGTGCTGGAGAAGACTTTTGAGAGTCCCTTGGATGGCAAGGAGATCAAAACAGTCTATCTGAAAGGAAATCAAACCTGAATATTCATTGAAAAGACTGATGCTGAAGCTGAAGTTCCAATATTTCAGCCACCTGATATGAAGAGCCAATGCATTGGAAAGGACTCTGATGCTGGGGAAATTTGAAGGCAGAAAGAAAAGGAGACAACAGAGGATGAGATGATTGGATGGCATCACCAATTCAATGGACATGAGTTTGAGCAAACTCTGGGAGATGGTGAAGGACAGGGAAGCCTGGTGTGCCATAGTCCATGGGGTTGCAAAGAGTCAGACATGACTGAGGGACTGAACAGCCAGCAAATATTAGGTACAATCCACTTTGTTTGTTTAACTTATATGCTAAGCACATCATGAGAAATGCTGGGCTGGGTGAATTACAAGCCAGAATCAAAATAGGCAGGAGAAACATCAACAACCTCAGATATGCGGGTGTTATCACGCTAATGGCAGAAAGTGAACAGGAACTGAAGAGCCTCTTGATGAGGGTGAAGGAGGAGAGTGAAAGAGACAGCTTAAGATTAAACATTAAAAAAAAACAAAACAAAAAAAAACTATGATCATGGCATCTATCCCCATTACTACATGGTAAATAGAAGGGGAAAATGTGGAAGTAGTGATAGATTTCTTCTTCTTGGGCATCAAAGTCACTGTGGACAGTGAGTGCAGCCAAGAAATCATAAGACAATTGCTTCTTGGCAGGAAAGCAATCACAAACCTAGACAGTGTGTTGGAAAACATACCCATTACTCTACTGACAAAGGGCAGCACAGTCGAGACTATGGTCTTCCAAGTGGTCATGTGCAGTTGTGAAAGCTGGACCATAAAGAAGGCAGAAAGTCAAAGAATTGATGCCTTCAAACTGTGGTGCTGGAGAAGACTCCTGAAGGTCCCTTGGACAGCAAAGAGATCAAACCAGTCAATCTTAAGGGAGATCAAACCTGAATATTCACTGGAAGGATTGATACTGAAGCTGAAGGTCCAGTAGTTGATGAGAACAGATGACTCACTGGAAAAGTTCCTGATGCTGGGAAAGATTGAGGGCAGAAGGAGCAGAGGGCATCAGAGGATGAGATGGCTGGATGGCAACACCAATGAAATGAACATGGACTTGGGCAAACTCTGGGAGATGATCAGGGACAGGGAGACCTGGAGTGCTGCAGTCCATGGGGTCACAAAGAGTCAGACACTCCTGGGCAACTGAACAACAACGACAATACATCAGCTATTTTTTAAGTGTCAGGTTAATAATATGTAAATTTTGGATCTTATACATGGTATGGGGTTTCTATGGGATTAGTATGTTTCTATTTAAATCGGTAAGTCCTCAGACTATCTGATTACCAGGTTTTGATTTGAGGCTTGGCCAGGGTGTTGAGTTATACACCAGCATCACACTCTCCAGGGCCTCCCTGATGGCTAAGATGGTAAAGAATCCACCTGAAATGCAGGAGACCTAGGTTCCATCCCTAGGTCAGGAAGATCCCCTGGAGAAGAGAATGACAACCCACTTCAGTATTCTTCTCTGGAGAATCCCACGGACATATGGAGCTGGTGAGCTACAGTCCATAGGATCTCAAAGAGTCAGAGATGACTGAGAACACACACACACACACACACACACACACACACACACACAGTGGCCCCTCCCTAAAACTCCTACAACATTCAACATAGGAGATTCTCATGGAGCAGGTAGGAGAAGCTGCATTTGGCTCACTTAAGAGGTAATGAAAGCATTGGACCTACATGGATGATTTGCCCAATTTGTAAACAATAGCCTGTCACTTGGCCTCCACCAGTAAAGGAATGGTCCTCCTTCTCATCCTAGACTGTTCATGGACAAAGTCATAAGTCATGTTTCTTCAATTCATCCTCCTTTTGTGCCCTCCACTCTCCACTCCTGCCCTTTGAATACGATTGCTTACTTTCAGCTTCATCTATTGATTCAGGGCCTGCACTCAATCTTTGACTTTGTCTCTGGACAATTTTCCGGGTCAGCGTCTGCGCTTGGTCTCTGGGGCTCTTACTCTGGCTCTCAGTTACTCACTTACTGCATCAGCACCCGGGTTGAGTCATCAGCTCACTTGGCCAGTCCCTCATACTGGTGCACTCAGGTGGATTGATTTCTAGGCTTATCTTAAATATTCATAAAGAAAGGCAGAGAGTGGCCTTTTTCCAAATCATTATTGGTGAAGTTCAGAAATCATATTTCTAAATGCCAAATAATGACAGAGCTGGTGGGCACAATTCAGGGCTCTTAGAATATACTGATGGTTCTTGATGCCCTTATTCGAGTTTAATTTCCTGGGTCCCATCATAGCAGGCATATGTCTTGGAGATGTTCACCATGCCTTGACTGAACCTCTATGGAATATAAACAAGGACAATAATATGATGAAGAGTGGCATCATTGTGGTCACTTAGCTAAGACAAGCACCCAAAGCAGGGTTATTTTTCCAATCTGACTCACAGGTTTAGGAGAAGAACCTAAGTGGATACAATTTTACTTGAAACTCTACCAGGCGAATGAATAAGCACAATATTCTCCTAGAAAAAAATGATTTACTTTAGGAAAATTGATATAAAATATTATTCAATTAAAATTAAAGTCAGACAGAAAATTTTTAATCTAAGCCAGTTGACCGCTGATAGAGAAATTTACCAAAACAAGGCACTTAAAAAATGAAGAGAAAGGAAACAGGAGTACATTTCAGTGCCATACCATGCAGAGGATGAATTTGTTTTTGGACAGGTTTAAAGAGTTCTCTAACCTTCTGTCTTCTAAATTTCCAATTAAAATGTGAGCACAGGGAGGAGGGGAATGTGTTTGTTTACACTTGGCAAAAACTGATTTCCTGTTTCTAAGAAAAAAAGCTTTCAAAGCTTTTTTGGACTTCAAATAGCTCTTGCAAAACAATATTTTGATGAGCTAAGTGTAAATGAATCAGAAACATATGGATTGGATTTCCATTGAGATACACATGGGCTTAAACATAAGCTGNAATGTGTTTGTTTACACTTGGCAAAAACTGATTTCCTGTTTCTAAGAAAAAAAGCTTTCAAAGCTTTTTTGGACTTCAAATAGCTCTTGCAAAACAATATTTTGATGAGCTAAGTGTAAATGAATCAGAAACATATGGATTGGATTTCCATTGAGATACACATGGGCTTAAACATAAGCTGAAGAGAATGCCTGGTAAGTTATACTTGGAATTGATGAAAACCAAAATGTGGTAAATTTTTCAAAACTTATTTTGAGATACCTTATGTCCTGTCCCTCAGCCCAAACACTGAAGGTTTCTTCTCTCTTTTTAGGAAATCTTCTTTGAAAGGTAGAAGTTACTTGTTCTTTAATGGAAGAGACTTAAGTTTCAACAAGCAGGCTTCACAGTGATGCTGCCATTCACCTATGCTGCTCAGGACTTAAATTTTCAGGGCCACTAACACAAACGCATCTTTATGTCAATGATTTTCTTTGCCTTTGATCCTTTCCATCTGATTTCTCTGACCTCAGAACAGAAGTATCTAAGGATAAGCGGATGGAGGATGAAATCTGTTGGAAGTTTTCCTAAAATATGCATGCCTCACTATGTCTATATCTGCTCATCCTGTAAAGTTGGCTCCACAATAGATCTAAAAATGTTTTGTCTAAAGTGAATAATCTCAGAAATACATTGTCTTCTATCCTGAGTGGTATTTGAAATTGCATTGGAAACCATCTTGATAAAAGATGTTATAAAGGTGAATGATTTAGGACTATAAATTTTTATCTATAGAAGAGATGATTATATGATTAATGCTATTTATGTGGCCTAATCTTGTCAGAGTCTCAGGGGTTTGCAAAACAATGGTATAAGAAATGTCTCTCTTAGCTACTCATCAACACACTTGAAGGGTATGTTTTTATTAGCTGAGTACCGTCCCTCTAAAATGTTCATGTCAGTATCCTAGCTCCCAGCACCTCAAAATATGACAATATTTGGAGATGGAACCTTTAAAGAACCTTCATTAATCTATAATGAAGCAAGGAGAAAACAAATATATAAAAATATATAATATCATTTATA
>SJYA01014604.1:0-10153 GCA_006410615.1 Neotragus moschatus
TGAACCTGGGTCTCCTGCCTTGCAGGCAGACACTTTACCGTCTGAGCCACCAGGGAAGTCCCTATGTAGATGTGACTGATGTGGAATTTGAAAACTCTAACCCTACTGTTTTGAGATTGCCTCCTTTCCTAATCTCTTGGTTTAACAGTGTAATGAATCCATCCAACCATAACCATCTCCACTGCTGACTCTTACACCCCAGAGTCAGGCTCAGTCAACAGTGAGACCCTTCAGGCCTCTCAGCCGTACAATGACGGGGCTCCCCAAAAAGGCTCCAGGGTCTTTTCTAAGAACCCTCTCAGGTTCTGAACTTCTTTCTAAGGTCTAGGGTTCCTTTTAGCTCTGGCATTTCATGAATTAACAACAGTAAGGCGCTTTGAATGAGTGACCCTAAGCTTGGCAGACCGTTGGGAACCATTGTGGAGAAATGACTGTTTGCCTTGGTCTCCACCCTACTTAGAATGTTTTAGGCCAGCAAATCCCGAACTCATCTCGGCCAAGGAAGAAACACTGAATTATAGATTCTGGGTGTTGGGGTTGTGAGTGAATACACAGAGGTGCACAGGATAAAGAATCATCTCCAGCGATACACTGGAAGCGCTGCCTTCCTTCTCTGGGTGCAAACGGCAGGCTTTCTGCCAAATGAGCCAAGGAGACGCCATGTTAACTCACTTAGACTGACCCACGTCAGTTTGACGGGGTAAGAGGAGCCGCTGCAGTGCAGTGATAAGCAAACCACATCCTCCATTGCGTCTGCCCTGGGGGCACTACCGTGTAATCTGGAGCCAGGTCCTGGCTGCTGTGGGCCGGACTTCAGCTTTAAGTATTCCCCCCTCCAAAGTTTTAAAATTAATTATGAATCAAAGATCGTCCTCTTTTCATATACTAGTTTCAATTTAAAAAGTCTCTGGCCTACAGGGAATTAGTAATGTCTATGACATTACTTTTCTCAGTAGCTCTCTCACGCAATTATTAGATTTTTTAAAGTATGCAGTTTGGAGGGCAGACCTGATTTCTGGCTCTGACCTGGGGGGTGAGCTCCTCGAGGGCAGGGCAACAATGATTTACTCATCTTTATATCTCCAGAGCCTGGGCAGAGCACAAAATAGGCGCTCAAGGAATGCTTACTGGGTGAAATGCTTTTAGAGGCTGCTTCTGCTCCACACCCATGCCCAGGAAGTTGAACTGTGTGTCAGTGGCTTGGGCACCTCCATCTTGTTCAGCCACCAGCTGTGGGGTTGACCCCAGCAGGCCGCTTGGTCACCCTAGAATGGTGCTGTCACTAGTCAGCGGTCCTAGTTGTTGCCCACTGTTTCTGTGGAGGGGCCTGGGTGAAGGATGGTGTTGAATGCATTTGGAGGCCGGAGTTCTTCAGGGCTGGTTGCTCTGTGGATCAGGTCCACCTGCTGTGAGCTCACCTCCCTCCACGTTCAGATCTTTATCCTTCCAGGGCTCAGATCTCTTTATCTGGGTGCTGGTTTCCAAGCTGCCTCTCACATTAGAATGTGGTTCAGTTCAGTTCAGTCCAGTCGCTCAGTCGTGTCTGACTCTTTTCGACCCCATGGACTGCAGCACGCCAGGCCTTCCTGTCCATCACCAACTCCTAGAGTCCACCCAAACTCATGTCCTTTGAGTCGGTGAGGCCATCCAACCATCTCGTCCTCTGTCGTCCCCTTCTCCTCCCACCTTCAATCTTTCCCAGCATCAGGGCCTTCACAAGTGACTCAGCTCTGCGTCAGGTAGTCAAAGGATTGGAGTTTCAGCTTCAGCATCGGTCCTTCCAACGAATATTCAGGACTGATTTCCTTTAGGAGGGACTGGTTGGATCTCCTTGCAGACTAAGGGACTCTCATGAGTCTTCTCCAACACCACAGTTCAAAAGCATCAAATTTTCTTGTGGTTAGAATGTGGTTAGACTACATCAACCTCAGAGTCCATTCTTTCATCCTAAAAAGTAGGCAAGAGAGGCTTGCATACAGATGTTCTTGGGCGGGACTCCTGAGTTCCATCCTAGGCAAGGATGCTGTGGGAAAGACTCAGCACAGGCCACCTGCCTGGAGGAGGCAGGAGTGGTGGGAAGCCTTCTCAAACACCAGGGCTGAACCCACATTGTGCGGGGTTTCATCTCCCTGTCTACACTGACGAATGAGAATATCCGTGCATAGCTTTTCCTTTCAGTGAATCCTTAAGACGCAGATGACGGGGAGCGAGGCCCTTCCCTCTAACCAACAGGCACTTGTTTCAGAGGCTGAGGAGTGGGCAGGGACTGTGGGCGGCTGGGAAGATGAACTGTCCCCACAGTCCTTGTATGTGGGCCTTGAGTGTAACATCGGCTGACCTTGCCCTTGCCTCCTGGAGGAACCTGCAGTAGTTAACAAACCCAGCATCCCGGTGGGGCCAGCATCTTGGGGGCTGGGTGCCATTTTCTGAGTATCTGTCACTGGCTTTTCTTTTGGTGTCTGAGGGCAGAGGAGGGCAGGGTGGAGCAGTGGGTGATGCCCCTGAAGAAGGACGCAGCTTCTTATAAAGGATCTCTGGGTGGGTAGACGTCTTTCCTGAAAGAAACCACTTTCTTCGCTCAGTTGTCAACCTATTCATGTATTGTAACTGGACCTTTCATTTACAGGTGACATGTTGGATAGCACTGAAAACTGAGCTAACCGATAGCCATTTAGCAGAAAAAGGGCTTTCATTTCTAGAAGACAACTGCGTCGCCTTTGGCTCCCTAATGAAACAGATGCAGAAGAGCTTTGGACAAAACAAACCAAGTCACAAAAACCTGGGGAAATTTTTCCTTAGGACATCTGACACCCTTTTCTCTTAGCTTACCTCGACCAGGAGGTTGTCTCTGTGTCCGCAGTGAGGTGAGGAAACGCCAGAGTCCGCATTTCAGCCGTTGAGGAGCTCAGAAAAGGAGGCTCGCTTCCTTTGCTTTCTGGGTTCCTCCGGGGTGCTCAGGAAGTGCAGCTGAAAACTGAAGCATCAGAAGATGGGTCCAGATCAGAGGCTCCAATGATGCCTTTTTTCATCATGTAAAGCTTCACAGAGGAACCTTTACAGCTGGTCCCCTGCAGGATTTTCCCCTCTTGCCTTCCACGCTAAGTCAGTAGGGGCTGGGCCAGGGATGGGGAGCAAGGGAGCTGGGTCCAGGCCAGGGCTTACTCCTGATGCAGGTGGCTGAGGACCTTGGCAACTGATATCGCGGTTCCAGGCTTGTCGCTGAGCCACTGCCCCGAGTAGGATGCAGGGACCTTAGCTAGCTCTGCTTGCGCAGCAGTGGAGAGACAGCGGACCTAATGAGCAGAGAGCCCCTCCAAGGTCTTATGATCTGTGAGACTGAAGGACGTGTCCATGCAGACGGTTGTAGGACCACTGAGTTCCTGTGTAGAGTTTGCCTGCGTGGTTAATGCCCTGCTGGCCACCGTCTGGGGGTGACTCGGCCCTGCCGCCTCGGTCCTGTGCAGCGACATTGGCGATGTAGTCTTCACTGACATTCATATCACTGCTGGGATTATAGGACCTTTGGGCTTCCCTGGTGGCTCAGACGGTAAAGAATCCGCCTGCAACACAGGAGACCTGGGTTCGATCCCTGGGTTGGGAAGATCCCCTGGAGGAGGGCATGGTAACCCACTCCAGTATCCTTGCCTAGAGAATCCCCGTGGACAAAGGAGCCTGGCGGACTACAGTNTTTGGGCTTCCCTGGTGGCTCAGACGGTAAAGAATCCGCCTGCAACACAGGAGACCTGGGTTCGATCCCTGGGTTGGGAAGATCCCCTGGAGGAGGGCATGGTAACCCACTCCAGTATCCTTGCCTAGAGAATCCCCGTGGACAAAGGAGCCTGGCGGACTACAGTCCACTGGGTCACAAAGAATCAGACAGGACTGAGTGACTTTCACTGACTGGGATCAAGGTCAGTAACTGTTGACCTTTTTGGATGACATCCTGGAGCTGCTGATATCCTGGTCATTCTTTGAAGCTTCTCGAACTGGATCCTCAGACCTTGCAAGAACATCGCACTGCCAGGAGAGCATGACGGGAACTATTTTCTTGGCAGAGACACCAGGCAGGTCCAACGAGAAGTGTTTTCTTGGTGGCCGGTCATTTAAAATGTTATTTTGGACTTTGAGGACAAACCAAAATATTATAGGGTAGTCTATAAAATTCAAATGCAATTTTGAGATAAAACCAAGATTGTGGCTCAGTTACCAATGCTCCAGGCTTGTGGGGGCCTAGTTTTCTTCACTGTTACATGAATCTCGGTGAAGAGTGTGAGGGGCTCTCTGTTCAGTGGTAAAGTGATCCAGCACTTTTGTGAAACAGCCAAGTCAAACAAGATGGCTGGAGTGGAGTGGTCCCAGGGCGGCTGGAGCATCTGCTTTGTTTCTGAGATGGTCCTGCTGGAGTTTGGAGGACCACGTTTGTGGCTCAGATGCTGGCAGCCCTATGCCAGCCTGTGGGATTGGCCTCTGACTACACTGTCCCTGGGTTCCCTGTGGCTTCCTCCTCTGGTGACAGCCAGGATGTCCCCGCGTGACCCTAGGAAGCAGGGAAGATGAATCCGTGAAGAACTGGGCAGGGGGCGGCAGAACCTTAAACTGATGGCTCTGAGGTTTGTTTGCTTTGAAAGTTAGTTTTGTACGCTTCATAAAGGGTTTCCACAACCCTAACATTACTAACATCATTAGTAATTGTCATTGATTCGCTTGAGGGTGATCAAGGTTCTTTGTTTTTCTTTCAAGACCTTCTCTTTTCTCCCAATCCCTGAAAAAGCAGCAAGGATGGACTCTGGTTGATGGCTTGGGGCGCTGTGCTAGTGTCTCTGAAGGATGCTGAGATACGTGCCTGTCACTCTGATCCTCCCCTTGGTGTCCACTCTGCTTCCCCGGCAGGCAGCCAGGCCCCTGGAGACTGAAACGTGGGTAAATGTAAGGGGAATGGTGAGACGGATGGCTTCTGATGGGACGAATGGACCCACGTTCCCTGGAGGGCAGCCAGGCCCTTGGGAACGTAGCCAGCATCTTCTGAATGCAGGGATGCTCATGACATGGCAGTCCCAGACAGACGATGATGCCTGGCTCTGCAGACCAGTCCTTCCCCAGGGGTCACCCAGGGGGACACTCTCCCAGATGGGCACTGTGTGTATGCCACAGTGTGGCTGCGGGTGGCACCAACTCCTGCAACCACTGTGAGCTTCTAAATAGGGGTGGAGAGAACCAGGGATGCAGCCCCCAAAGCCCTGGGTTCCAATGCTGGCTGAGTGCCTGATGCTGTCTGGCTTGGAGAGTCTCCTTTACTCTCTTGGAGTCTCACTTCCGTTGTCTGTAAATGGGGTGTTTATTGGATTATCGTGAGGATGCTTGTCCAGTGCCTTACCTGGCAGGTATCCAGTCGATGATGAAGGTTGGTGATGCTCTGACAGACACTGTTTTGAAGTGAAGGCATGAGACTTCCTTTCCCCTTCTTGGGCTTCCCTGGTGGCTCAGATGGTAAAGAATCTGCCTGCAATGCGAGAGACACAAATTCGATCCTTGGGTTGGGAAGATCCCCTGGAGAAGGGAATGGCAACTCAGTCCAGCATTCTTGCCTGGAGAATCTGGTGGGCAGAGGAACCTGGTGGGCTATAGTCCATGGGGTCGCAAAGAGTCGGACATGACTGAGTGTCTAGCACTCTCTTGTTAAATAGCTGGGCTTGTCCAAAGACCGCAGTTCAGTGCATCGTTAAATGTACAGAGGGCCTTGATTGGAGAGGAGAGTGGGGTATTAAAGGGAGACCAGAGTAAGCGCTGCACACGTGGTTGTTGGGGAGAAGAGCTCTGGGAGCCTTTCAGAGCTGTTGCAGGGGGACTGAGTGTGGGAATTCACCTGGGAAGAAGGAGCCCATGGCAAACCAAGGCTGTCAGGTGTTGCCAACCTGCCTGTACTCTGGCCTCGGCCGGCATTGATGGGGAGGGCACCCAGACTCAGCGTGGGGGCAGCAGGCGTGTGTCTGGTTCCTCTGGTTGAGACAACTGGTGTCATCCCCACCCCCCCGCACCCCAGTGCACCTTCCCTCCCCCCCCCTTCACCTCTTCCTAATCAGGCTCTTTCATCTCAGGTGCACAGAAGCTCCCGAATCTCACCTGTCCTGGACACAGGTGGGAGGGGGTGTGTTTCCAGAAGGCCCCCTGCCCCACCCACTGCCAAGGTGTTCTGATGCACAGCGCAGTAAGGACCATGGTCCAGCCTCGTGGGCTGGATTCCCACCCGCCCTCAGACCAGCGTCCCTGGTGGCCTTGAGGTCTGATGCCCGGGAAGGGTGGGGAGGCCGCCTGGGGCCGAGGCTGGGCGAGGGGAAGGACGGCTCTTGACTGCCCTGTCTGTGTGAAGCTTGGAGGCCAGCACAGTGGGTGTCAGGGGGTCAGTGGGACAAACCACTTGCTCTCTGAAGCTCTAGACTGAGGGATCCCTCACATTCTCCTGGAAACAAGAATGTCCTGCTAGTTGAGACCAAGCCAGGGAAAGCGGTCACCAGAAAGGGGCCATGGACTTTCATGCCAGTGAAGAGGAGGGGCTGGCTCAGGCGGTGTGTGACTGTGAGATGCTGACAAGGACGAGGAATGGTGCTTTCTGCTTATGGTGCAAACAAAGCCACCTGGGTGTTGACAGCCTCATGTACGAGAAAGCTTTCAGAGTAGAGTCTTTGGCAAGAAGTCCACTTCTTTTGCTCCTGTCTGGTTCTTTGAAAGTGAAAGTTGCTCAGTTGTGTCCGACTCTTTGCAACCCCGTGGACTACACAGTCCATGGAATTCTCTAGGCCAGAATACTGGAGTGGGTAGCCTTTCCCTTCTCCAGGGGATCTTCCCAACCCAGGGATTGAACTCAGGTCTCCCTCATTTCAGGTGGATTCTTTACCAGGTTCTTTGAAACAGATTTTTTTTTTTTTTTAGTGTCCACAGAAAACTCTGATGCAACCACAGCTCACCTTCTGAAAGGAGCCACCCGCCCACCATGGATCTGATAAAAGAGGGCTTTTATCACGACCGATCACAGACACAGTGAGCACTTAATGTGTTCTTGATAGATGTCAGGACAGTGTGAATCACAAAACCCAGTAAGAGAGACACTGCTTGACCAAGGAGGAAGCTGCAGTTCAAAAGGCAGTGAGACGTAGACTCAGATTCAGACCCTGGCTTTCGAGCCCATGGAAGCCCAATTCAGAAGCTACATGTTTAATGGCGTTGAATTGTAAATGGGCAAAGAAAGCATCATGTTGAATTTTGGATTTTTTTTTATGTGAAAAGAACAGATATTTTTGACTCCCTATGATTTCAGAATACTTGCCAATTTGCATAGCTGGCTATACACATCAGGGGAGATGTTCTAATTCTGCCTGGCTTTCAGTGTTTGTTGTAGTTTACATGGGAATCATTTCACCTCACTGATGTGCTTAGTGGATGGTGTGTGATTAATCGCTGTAGGTCTTCTGAGATCAATTCATTCTGAGCAACATCTACCTGGTTGAATGGTCTCCAGAGCAATGAAGGGAGTGTGTCCTGCCAGGTTCAAAATATACTTAGCACTGGTGGATGTGAACATCATTCCTCTTGGCAATGGTGACTTCCTGTTTTCAAGAGAAAAGGCTTACAGGGATTTATTAGAAGATTTTCAGAAGGCTTCTGTGAGGCTATCACACACAGCTTAGAGAAATCACTTAGGAAATCTCATTGCAAGTGAACTTGAACCATATGAACAGATTTTCTTCGTGTGTACATCAGCTTAAAAGAAGGCGCCCAGATGATCCATATAAGGTCTATAAAAGCTAACTGACAGTGTGCTTCATCCAGAACATTACAGAAAGGAACTTTTCAAAGTATTTGAAAAAACTGGGGTTGGCTTTAGGGCTGTGTACAGCAGAATGACATTGTCACCTCGCTCTGGTTTCTAGAGTTAGTGGCCTTCTCTGGTTGCTAAGGGCAAACTGCTGAGTAGCGTCTCTGGTTCCTTAGTTATACTGTCTGATTCACTGAAAAATAAGTGTACATGCTGGCTGGGTCCCTTCTCTGTTCACCTGAAACTATCCCAACATGGTTCATCAGCTATACCCCAACACAAAACTGTTATTGTTTTTCAGCTGCTAAGTTGTGTCCAACTCTTTATGGCCCCATGGACTGTAGCACGCTAGGCTCCCTTGCCCTTCACCATCTCCCAGAACTTGCTCAGAATCATGTCCATTGAGTCTGTGATGCCATCCAACCATCTCATCCTCTGTCGTCCCCTTCTCCTCCTGCCTTCACTCTTTCCCAGCATCAAGGTCTTTTGCAATGAGTCAGCTCTTTGTACCAAGTGGCCAGAGTATTAGAGCTTCAGCCTCAACATCAGTCCCTCCAGTTCAGGGTTATTTCCTTTAGGATGGACTGGTTGGATCTCCTTGCTTTCCAAGGTGTTTGAAAAAAAAAAAACCAAAACACATACTTGCAAATGTGAGGCCTACTGTGCAAGGCAGTATGCTTNTACCAAGTGGCCAGAGTATTAGAGCTTCAGCCTCAACATCAGTCCCTCCAGTTCAGGGTTATTTCCTTTAGGATGGACTGGTTGGATCTCCTTGCTTTCCAAGGTGTTTGAAAAAAAAAAAACCAAAACACATACTTGCAAATGTGAGGCCTACTGTGCAAGGCAGTATGCTTACACTTGGAAGGGGGCCTTTCCAGCTTAGAACCCATGTTTCACGTTTATTAGTAGAAGAGGTTGGGGGGCTGGTGGGATGGCATGAGTGGATGGGGTCTCGGTGGACGAGCGGGGAGACTGGCCTCAGGGTGACTGCATTCAGCTCAGTGCTTGGCACTTAGCCATGTGGCCTTGGGTCAGGTACTTCACCTCTTGATCCTCAGTTTTCTTGTGGGGATTATGACATCTGACTTCCTCTCCTGGGAGATGTTGGAAGGACAGTTAAAATGAACCACGTGAGAGCTTGTAACCAAGTGTGAGGTTCTCTGTAGAAGAGGCAGCGTGGTTGGTCGTAGGGCTGGCCTCAGCCCTGTTGCCAAAGCTTTCTCAGCAGGCCTGGCTTTGTTCCGGAACCCTGGTGTGCAGGATTGGACGGCAGCCTGGAGCCTGGGGCAGCAGAGCCCATGCGGTCCGAGGGGGCCACTGCTGTCCCTGCCACTGGGCAGTGTGGCTGAGATTTAGTGGGCCTGGCCTGGGTCAGGATCTCAGGCAAAAACCTGTTTTGTCTGGGACGGAGTCCCTTTTTCTTGGAACCTCCCCCATTCCTCTTCCTCAGGGACCCCTGCACTTCAGGACATCCCAGTGGTCTTTTTTCTTCTTTGTGTTTGTTCGAAATTTTGCTCTTGAGTGTCAGGAGTTATTCCGGAGCATAGGCCCACCACTCTCCCCACATGAAGAAGAAGTGTTAGTCATTCTTTGTGACCCCACCAGGCTCCTTTGTCCATGGAATTCCCAAGGTAAGAATACTGGAGTGGGTAGCCATCTCCCTCTCCAGGGATCTTCCCGACCCAGGGACTGAACCCGGGTCTCCTTCACTGTTGGTGGATACTTCACCATCTGAGCCAGCAGGGAAGCCCCAAGGCCCCAAGGCGAGGCTGGCTCTCCACCGATCTGGTTCCACTGTAAAGTAGATGAGCTGGCCGGGTCTCAGGGCAGGGGCTGGGCCACAGAGCCAGGACGCCATCTCTGCTCAGTGATTTACTTCTTAGCTGAATCTTGTTAGACCCATGCATGTGTTTTCAGTCAATTTGCCCATTTTGCTGGAGATCATCCCAGAAGTCCCAGACGGATGGGCGGCTCTCTGCAGTGGTGGGGAGAGTGGTTGTGTCACTTGGGGGCTTTAGGACAAGAGTGAGTGGAGAGGGAAGCCCGGAGGCTGGGCACATTGGTGACAGCACTGTGGATACCCACCACATTTACCGCTGCCCCGAGGAGATAGCCTGTGGCCGCTGTGGGGGTGGAGGGGAGCCTGCCAGTCCTGCTGGGAAGAAGAGCAGTGCAGATGGCCTGTGGCAGCTCGAGCAGGCGTCATGTCTCATGTCCGCATCACTGAGGGTCCCTCGAGGAGGTATGAGCTTTTCTTAAGAGCAAAGTGAATAAAAGGGCCTAGATCTGATAGAGTGCCTGATGAACTATGGAATGAGTTTCGTGACATTGTACAGGAGACAG
>SJYA01014605.1:0-10329 GCA_006410615.1 Neotragus moschatus
GCCACCCCATGGAGTGCACCCTACCAGGCTCCTCCGTCCATGGAATTTTCCAGGCAAGAGTACTGGAGTAGATGCCATTGCCTTCTCCGTACCAGTTGAGAACTTGGCTTCCAGTAATTCAGCCAGGTTGACGTGAAGGTTAAAAGAACAGCCTTTGTCCCAAATCTGTTGGTAAACCCTGGGACGACACAGTCCACGCCCACAGCCCCTGGGTGTGGGCTTGCCTTCTGCTACGTGCTGTGGAATCTGCCAGCTCGTTTCCAAAGTGCAGATCCGAGGCCGGTCCCTGGTCTACATGGAGTTTCTCCACCTCAGCCTGGAGGCACGGGGTCAGGCGGGCTGCTCGCTATGGTGGGCCGTCCGGAGCGCTGCAAGCCTGTGGTTCCCTTGGTCTCTGTCCGCGGGGGGCCAGTGGCTCCTTCCAAGTCTCTCTTTTATTTAATTGCATTTGTTTATCTTTGGCTGTGCTGGGTCTTCACTGCCACTTGTCCTTTTCTCTGGTTGCAGGGGCTTCTCATCATGGGGGCGTCTCTTGTCAGGAAGCACAGGTCTGAGACAGGCAGGTTCAGCAGCTGTGGCTCACATGACTAGCTGCTCCACCGCGTGTGGAATCTTCCTGGATCAGAGACCAAACCTGTGTCCCCTGCATTGGCAGGCAGGTTCCATCCCCTGGACCACCGGGAAAGCCCACCCTCCAAGTCTTGATGACCCAAGATGTCTGCAGACATTGCCACTTGCCCCGGGAGGGAGCAGACTGGTCCCAGCTGAGAGCCCTTTCCGGGGACGTCACCTCCTCCAAGTGGGGGTGCAGCTTGTTCTGCCCCGCTCCTGGCCATTCTCCCCATGCCTGTGTTCTGCGGACTTGCCACCTCGATGGCACAGCTGGGCCAAAGCCGTCTCGGGTCTCAGCACAGGGCCTGGGGCAGGAGCACCTGACCAGCGCGTCCCTCCCCTCACGCACAGCCTTCCCACCCCTTTCCTCTACGTAGCTCCACCCGCACCCGGAACTGCTCAGGCTGCTCTCAGCATCTCACAGGCACCCACTGCAACCCCCAGCTCCCCTCACCTGTCTCCACCCCCTCAACCCTGGACAGTCTCAGAGCGAGACCCCAGCAAGAGGTCTGGGCCAGACTTGGGGAGGGGGCTGTGAGAGGAGGGGCCTGGGTCCCCAGCCTGTACTCTCTGTGACACAGTCAGTGAGGGCCTGTGGGGGGAGTTCCCTGGGGGGGTTCACACTACTGGGGGCTTCCCTGTGGCTGAGATGGTAAAGAATCTGCGTGCAAGCCGGGAGACGTGGGTTCGATCCCTGGGTCAGGAAGATCCCCTGGAGAAGGGAATGGCTACCCACTCCAGTATTCCTGCCTCGAGAATCCCATGGACAGAGGGGCCTGGCAGGCTTCAGTCCATGGGGTTGCAAAAGAGTTGGACAGACTGAGAAACTAACAATTTTACTTCACATTATTGGGCCCTTACCCACTAATCACTCCTCCCTGCTCCTGAATTGTCACCTCAGTCCCCCTGCAGGTGCAATGACTCCATCCCTCTTAAAGGTGGGGAAGGGGCAGCCCAGCATGGTCCCACAGCCCAGAAAGGGAGGAGCCAGGTTCAGGGGAGTTTCTCCGTCCCTGCCTCCCTCCGCCCAGCCACTGGGTGCAAGCCTCAAGCCCGGAGCCCTGAGCCACAGGTTCAGGTCCACCCCATGCTGACGCTCTCCGCTGGGCATGTGGTGGGCAGCCAGTCCTTCCTGCCTCAAGATGGCTCCAGGCTCTGTCCCCGCAGCCTCGCAAGCTGGGCTCTGCTCTGCAAACAGCGGGGAGACCCCTCCCACAGGACAGAGGCACGTGTGACATCGGGGTGCAGAGACTGTTCTGCTCTCACCGGCTCCCCCAGAGGAGGGACGTGACCGACCGGCCAGCTGCTCCAGGTGGGGCCAGGTGGCTGCAGGGGAGGAGGGGAGAGGGCCGAGGCCAGGGAGGAAGGGGGACCAGCGCTGCCCTCCAGGATCCCCCCCACACAGGCCGTCATCTCCCCTCTCCATGTCTCTGGGGGCCTCGGGGGTCTCTGTGTCTGGTGCCAGGCTGTTGTGAGCGTTGGCTACGGGTAGTTTGGGGCTGGTGTACACTTTTTTCATGTAAACAAGCGATAATCATAAAAAGGGAAATCGCCTTTGGTCTGAGTGGGCAGGAGATGTGTCTCAGTCAGAGCGAGGAACGCTCTGGGAGCACGGCTCCAGCCCAAGAAGACCAACCCTAGGAGGCTTTTTCCCGGGGCTGTGACCAGGCAGAGCTGTGCGTCCTCACCCACCAGCACGAACAAGTAGGCTAGTTAATGAAAGACGGCCGCGACCCTGCTCCTGCAGCCAGCACACTGCCAGGACCAGCGGCGTCCTCTGTGCTCCAGACCCGCGGATCCACCCAGAGCCCCAGGGACGCCCGGGACAAGGGGTGGACCAGGGACTCCAGTGCCCACAGCCTCCTGACTCAGATCTCGGGGCCGAGGAAGGGACGTGTCCTACGCCACATGCTGAGTGGGGGCTGGTCCTCCCCCAGCACCTCGGGGCTCCTGAGATGAGCGTGACCAGCAGGTCCTGGGGTGGGTCCCAGGGGCCTCTGCTTCTCTGAGCGCCTTCCCAGACCCAAGACCTCTCTCCTCTGGGAAGCTCAATGCTGGGTTCTAAAAATTTACACGATTAATCATAAATTTCCACCACTGATTTTTTTTTCTTAAATAAGCACTCAAATTTATGGGTGATCATGAAACTCTCCCATCAGATGTGAGTCAGAGCCACAGAAACGATGAAGTAGCAATTCTAATGCTTAGCGAAATGGCTGACCCCAACTGAGAAGAGAAAGCCAGACGCTGTCCTGGCTACACACCTCGTGAGGGGCCTGCCTCCTCCGATTCTCGTGAGCGGCCTCTGTCCTGTGACCTCTATGGACAGCCCGGAGGCCCCCATAAACCCCCACCCCCATCAGCTGAGGCTTCTCGAGGGGCAGAGAAGTAGCCCGAGGGTCAGTCGTGTCCTTCAAGGCAGAGGGGCTGTGACCTGGAATCAGAACCTTGACCCCCACCCAGACCCTCCCCCAGTATATGGGGGCTTCCGTCTCCTTTAGCTGAGCGTATCAGCCGGGGGTCTCCTGGAAAACAGACCAGCAGGATATATACACAGAAAGAGGTTTATTACACGAACTGGCTGAGACGTCCCAAGACATGCAGTCTGCGAGCTGGACGCCAGGGGAGCCAGGGGAGCAGTTCAGGTCCAAGCTAGAGGCTGAGAGCCAGGAGCCCAAGGGCAAATCTGAGCTGGAGGCAGGAGAGGATGGATGTCCCAGCTCAGGAGACAGTGGGCGCTCCTTCCTCCCACTCTGGGTCTCCCTCGATGGACTGGATGAGGGTCCCACACTGGGGAGGACTGTGCACTGCAGACAGACATGCCTACATTGGTGTTCAACCAGATACCTGGACACTCGCAGCCACTCTGACACGTAAAATTAACCATTACCCGGAGCATCCTGGGAAGACCGGGAAGGTGCAGAATGCGGAGACTGGCTCCTAGGGGATGCCTCCACCCCGGAATCCTCACCACACTCAGCTCAGACTGGCTTTGGGGACAGCAGGGTCCTCGTGGCCGGAGGTCTCTGCCCTGGGCTCCTGTCCCACAAGCTCCACACCAGACACAGCGTGTGCCGTGACGCAACCCGAGATGGTGTGATGGAAGGACCCTGTCCCCCGAGAGTTCACGCACCCCCAGAAGCCCGTATGGCTTCCCCTGAGAAATAAAGGTGGCGTGACAACACAGGACAGCAATGGGATTAGCAAGTGATGGTCTCAAGGGCCGGTGGGCGTCAGGCCGGGTCCGGGTCAGCAGCCTCCAGTCACACTAACCAGCGCGAGTGTGAACACAGGCTGCAAGGGCACATTTGCCAGCTCCGTTTAAGATGTTGTAGGAGATGGTCTGTCTGAATAATTCAGGAGCAGAGCCACTCTGCCCGGGACTGAGAAAGCCCCCGGCCGGGGCTGGGGAAGTGCGTGCAGCCACGCAATGAAGAGAAGGGGGTGAATCCGCAGATTCACGGGAGGATCGTGGAGCTGACCTGGGTCTGCATCACCACCCGCTTTCCCAGGTGTTAACGGCTGACCGCCTGGGAGATCGGGTCCTTTATCAGAGATGCCCGCCCCAGGGGCTGAGAGTCAGAGCCGGGGCTGGCCCGGCCAAGGCCACTCCAGACCCCTGTGTTTAGTCCCTAAGTCGTGTCCAGCTCTGTGACCCCATGAACTATAGCCCGCCCGGCTCCTCTGTCCATGGGGTTCCCCAGGTAAGAGTACTGGAGTGGGCTGCCATGTCCTTCTCCAAAAGCTCCCCTGAGGCAGCCTGCGTTCTGGAGGTCAGAGCACACTTGAAGGGCTGTCAAATCCAGGCGACGCAGCAGAAACCGTCTGCATCCTTTCCAAACCTGAACTCCAAGATCAGCAGCCGGCTCTCCGTGGCCGAGAGTCCTCCTCCCCACCAGCTCCTGTGATCCTGGACCCCGCCCCTTGCTGGGGGCTTGTCCCCCCAGCCTGGACCGTCGCCAGTCCTTCGCAGGGTGGATGCCCTCCCCTGCCTGGCCCAGGGAGACCCATAAGCAGCTCTTTGCCCACCCTAGCTGTGAGGACAGACGGCCGCAGACGCAGCGGCTGGGCGGTCACTCTGTCCCTGCTCTGCCTGTCACTGGCTGTGTCCCTCAGCCTGGCCACTAGCTTCCTGAGTCTGGGGCGCTTCTCTGGAGATGAGCCAATGGCTCTGATATCAGAGGGCCCTGAGTGGGTAGAGAGGGGAGTCCAGACCCGTGGCAGAGGCCTAGCCCAGCGGAGTCCTGAAACTGGGGGGTGGATGGGGCTGTCCACCACACCGGGCATGCAGAACTGGGAGACGGGGCACAGACCAGGAGCCTGGCTAAGGGTGTGGGGAGGAAGAAGAGGGCGTGACAGCACACAGAGTCCGGGGGCCGGACACATGGAGTCCAGGGGCCGTCAGGGAACAGACTGACCACCTGATGGGGGGGATGAGCCTGTGGCTCAGAGGTGTCGCTGCAGCCAGTGATCCAAGGGTCCTGAGCAGAGGGGCCACCTCCCTGCCCACCACCACCCTCCCTGCCTGAGGATCACCCCTCTCCAGTGTGGAGAGGCGCCTGCCCTCCAGGGCCTCTTCTGGGGCTGGAAATGAAACGAAGGAGGCGGGCAGGGCTGGGTCTTCCCAGGCCAGACAGGCTGGGCCTTGTGGGTCTTCCCGAGGCCGCTGGACTGGCCAGCTTGCCCTCCCGCTGCCGCCCCCGTGACAACTTGCCCAACACCGGGTGATGGAACCCCATCATCCCCACACTTATTCTCGTCTTCTCCGTCTATTTTGGGAAGCGGAGTCTTAGATCAGCAATTAGAAATGTCACTTGTACTTTGGGAAGGGGGGAGCATTTGCAAAGTCTATAATTGAGAATAGTAATCAAACTCACTGACAACTTCAATGGTATGAAAATGGTAATTAATGGTAAATTTTTGATGGAATGTATAATATTTATCTATTTTTGAACTTTCTCCTGATCAGCAACAAGCTCTGGTGTCTTAGTTCCTTTTTTTGCCTGATTTCTATAGTTAGCATCTTTATTATTTTTTCATTAAAAGTTTCCATGGGGAAGGAGGGAGTTGCTTGAGAGTGAACAGCAGGGTCAGGGAAAGCTTCAGCATCTGATCGGGGGACTGCAAAACGGGTGCACGTTGTTCTCCGGGGTTGGGGGCTTCGCTGGAGCGGGGGGTGAGGAGGGGGAGGCTGGAGATGGGAGAGCAGCCCGGGGTTCCCCCAGACCCTGCGGCCAGGGAGCCCGAGCGAGGCAGACGTTCACACATCCGGATTCAGGCCGCCCCAGATTAGCACCTGCCTTCCGCCCGCGCCAGCCCTTACAAGCCTGTCTGTCACTACAGGTCGGTCACCATGCAGGCGGCAAAACCACAGCTGATGTGCTGTCAGACAGCTTGGTGGCTGCAAAAGCCACAGACGGAGGTTTAGACAACACAAGCTGATTCCCTCCAAGTCCTGGAGTCTGGAATCTGAGATTCTGGCAGGGAGACGGGCTGGCCCCTCCTGAGGCCTCTCCCGGGCGTGTCCCCTCCCTGTATCCTCACGTGGTTATCCCTCTGTGTGATTCTGGGTCTTGATCCTAGGTGTTTGTTCAATCGTGTCCGACTCTTTGCCCCTCCATGGACTGTAGCCCACCAGGCTTCTCTGTTCACGCCCTCCTCCAGGCTGGAATATTGGGAGAGGGCTGCCACTTCCTCCTCCAGGGGATCCTCCGACCCAGGGATGGAGCTCACACGTCTTTTGTCCCCTGCATTGCAGGTGGATTCTTCACCACTGAGCCACTCGGGAAGCGTCTGGTCTTGATCACCTCTCTTTGTAACAACCCTAGTCATGTTGAGGGCCCACCTGTGTGACTTCACTTTACTTTAAGTACCTTTTACAGACTCTGTCTCCAAGATGCACTCACATTCCGAGGTCACGGGGGTTAGAAGTTCAACACGGCAACCTGGGGGGACGCTGCTCAGCCTGCAACAGAAGGCAGGGGCCAGCAAGCTCTGAGATGCTCAGACCGCCTGAGAAGCCGGTGGGAACCCGGCAGCTCTGCCTCGGGCCTGCTGCAGGACAGCCAGGGAGGGAGGCCCAGGCTCTCTGGCAGCTGAAAGCTGAATCGCTCACCTTCCACGAGTTCCCTTCATCACAGTCACGACGCTCCAAACAGCGCTGGAAGAAAGAAGGAAAAGCCACCACCTGGCTCTTGCCAGGCTGGGGAGAGAGGAGCTGGGGCCAGCCTGTGCGCTCCCTGCCACCGCTCACAACTGGCGGGCCTGGGGGGCCTCCTGTTACCTCCCCCACAGATGAGAAACCGGGGGTGCCTGCTGGCCGAGGGTGGAGGCGACACTGGGGTCTGCGCCCCGGGCCCCCCACCCACCAGGGAGTCCGGGGAGACAGGGCACCCTCTGTGCACTGGGAGGGCCTCCCTCTGGGTCAGAATGTGCGCACCTCACCTCAGTCGCTCACGGGTCCCTGCACCCCAACCCGGCCGGCCTCAGCCGTCCAGGGCCCTTGCTCCCGCCACCTCCAGGCCTCTGACCTCGTCAGGGACAGGGGCTGCAGGATCTGCCGTCTCGGCCCCCGCAGAGGTTCTGGGGGCTGGGGGCTGGTGGAGATGCTCCAGGCCAGGGTGCCTGGAGGGGCGGGACCCTGGACCTCTGTGTGCAGTGCCTGCAGGGGGCACCCAGGTCTCTATGTTGGTGACATCAGCCCCAGGGCGCACGTTCCCCAGGCATCTAGCCCCACCTCCACTCACCCAGTCCCCCCGAAACTGCCAAACTCTGTCTTCACGGAGCTCTGTTCAGGGCCGCCAGATGGTCCTGGGAGAGTAAGGAGCAAGCAACGCAAAGCAGTCGTCAAAAGCAGAAAAACACGCGGGTCCGCGCATGCGCGCACTTGGAGCGCAGTGAGCTTCCCGGCCGCCATCTATTCTAAATCTACTTTGCAGTATAAATTAAGCACGTTTTCCAATCTAATTTTTCATCATGCCTTCGAGTCTCTTTTGCTCCCCAACGAGTCGGCCGCACGCATTTGAAATTTTCTACAGCCTAGCACTCAATCTGCCGGCTCATCAGCCCTCAGCCATCAAACGCCTTCCACAAAGGCCTTTCACAGAAGAACTGAAACAGAACAGTGGATGAGGTTGAAGAAATTTGGAATCGCAGATTTGCAGCTGAAAACAAAAATCTATTTGCACTCACCCAGATAGGCTGTTCCTGCAAGTAATGAGGACCCGCGCTCAGGCCTGGAGAGGCGCCTCACGGACCTTGGAGGAGGCTGTCTGTTCCGGGGAAGGTTCCACCGATTAGCCGAGCCCTGGGCGCTCCCAATCCAAGGAGATGGACCTGGAGAAGGAGCAGGGGCAGCTGCTCTGCAGGTGTGCGACCTGGGTGTCCATCTGTCCTCTCGCCCGATGTGTCCTGGTCGTCTGTGGTCCAGCCTGGTCTTCTGTGGTCCAGTCTTGTACCCTGTGGCCCAGCCGCATCCCCTCTGGTCCAGCCCTGTCCCCTGTGGTCCAGTGGTTAGGCAGCCTCATGGGCACAGAGCCCAGCCTCAGGGAGCCAACCCCCCCCCCCCAGGGCACAGGCCGATAAGCAGGGATGAAGCGAGCTGGAGGAGGCCGCCTGCAGCTCCCAGCCCACCCAGAGTCCCAGGATGCGCAGGACTCCTGAGGGTTCACGGGAGCCTGAAATTCTGGTGCCCCAGGAGCTCCACATTGAGGTCAGAGGGCTGAGTGCCAGGAGGCGGGAGAAAGGGCCCCTCGTGCATCCTTGAGGCAGATGCCCGAGTCCAGAATATTCCAGCTGCAGCAGCACCAGCCAGAGACAGAAGCGGAGCCCCCAGCACAACCAGCCTTCGACGCTTCATGTGAACACGGAAAGCTGTGCAGGGAAGCAGAATCTGACCTTCTAGGCCACAAGGATGCCTGGAAACAGCTCCGAACGGTGCCCCGGGGGCCTGGTGAGCAGTTAGGGGAAGGGCCAGAGACTTTGGGGTCTTCTCTATCTGGGCCCCGATCCTGTATCTCTGGCTGGAGAAACTGAAACGGTTTGCGAGCAGGAGCGGGGCTCAGCTTTGCTTCTCCTGGGGTCTCGTGAACGTCTTGTTGGCCCTTGGAGAGGAGCTCACCTTGGTCTCCCACCCCCGGGGCTGGAGACCTTTATGAAGCAAATCGACGCACCGAGATTAGGCGCTATGGACCCGGTGACGACGGCAGCTGGCAGGGAAGGACCTTGACCCGCTAGGAGACTGGAACCTGATACTGTAGCTAAAGTGAGCTCCGGCTCAGTGTCCCCAGGTCTCCCTGGCAGAAGGGGGGGTCCCCTGAGACCTGAACATGGTGGGCAGCCTGACAGCCGTCCATCTCTCCGCCAGCCATGTGCTGATGACCCCGGATAGACCCCTGCTCCCCACCCACAGCACAGGCACACTCTAAATCCAATTGATAAGATGTAAAACATCTCCTCCCCCACCTCCTGTGCTCAGTCGGGTCAAAAATAGGTGACGTTCATTGCATTACTCGGCATAAACATGATTTTAATAATTACCGTGGGCCAGAACCCGTGCCTGCTCTTGAATAATGAGCACTGAATCCTATTATCGCTCAGTATTAAATATCTTCCAGCACGGTTCCTCACGCCTGCTGGCAAAGAGATGTCCGCGGCACAAAGCTCCCCTCCGAAAGGCATGCGGCTGGAGCTGCAGACTCTCCGCCGTTAGTCCGAGGCCCTAATAATGTATCATGTTGCAGCCCGAGAAAGCCGGCGCTGACTTATGTTCCCGGCTCCGCAGTCAGAGTAGGATTTGCCTGAATTTGCTATCATTTCAGGTAGCTTTCCTGCCCACTGAAGATGATGAATATTCTCTCCCTGGAGATGCGTGTTCGTCTCACATCTTCTCACTGCACGCAGTTTACTTGTGGTTCTTCCTTGTGCCGTCAGCACCAGGAATCCACACACCCCGGGGACCTGAACCCCACGTTGGAGCACAGAAGCCAGGCGGGAGCTCACAGACCATCACACAGCCCGTCTCCCGCAGCCCCCTCGTCTTCCAGATAAAGACAGTGAGCCCAGAGAGGTTAATTGACTCATCCAAGGTTACCTGAATAATTTAAGAGCCTTTGGGAACATGAATTAAGTCTGCATTTCAAACAGCTACCTCCCAAGTGTATTTAACTGGTCAGTTCAGCTGCATCTCAGGCAAGTAGGAAAAGCTGACGGGCAGGCTTATCGTTGGCTAGTCACTAAGTTGTGCCTGACTCCTTTGCAATCCCATGGACTATAGCCAGCCAGGCTTCTCTGCTCATGGGATTTCCCAGGCAATACTGGAGTGGCTTGCCATTTCCATATCCAGGGGATTTTCCCAATTCAGGGATCAAACCCATGTCTCCTGCACTGGCAGGGGGATTCTTTACCACTGAGCCACCAGGGAAACAATGAGCAGATTCAGTTCGGTTCAGTCGCTCAGTCGTGTCCAACTCTTTGTGATCCCGTGGTCTGCAGCACACCAGGCTTCCCTGTTCATCACCAACTTTCCGAGCTTACTCAAACTCATGTCCGTTGCGTCGGTGATGCCATACGACCCTCTCATTCTTTTTCATCCCCTCCTCCTTCTGCCTTCAATCTTTCCCAGAATCAGGGTCTTTTCTAAGGAGTCAATTCTTTGCATCAGGTGGCCAAAGTATTGGAGCTTCAGCTTCAGCATCAGTCCTTCCAATGAACACCCAG
>SJYA01014606.1:0-10188 GCA_006410615.1 Neotragus moschatus
TTTGCCTGTTACTCCAGGTGTTTCTTGACTTCCTACTTTTGCATTCCAGTCCCCTATAATGAAAAGGGCGGCAGCCAAGACGAGCTACCCCACATCCGAGTATTTGTGGTACTATCCTTAAATTATCAAATGATTTTTATTTTGTATTTTAATGTTTTCTTCCTTTAACATTTTCCATTCTCAAATATCTATGTTGGGTAGGGATCATTTTCACATGTTAATATATAATCTTGTTACAATATATTGTTCCTAGCACTAACAAACCACACATTTACTGTTATACATCTTTATTTTCTTTTATAGTAACAACCTCTGAAACTTTCATCACAGAAAACTAATTCAGTCTATTAGAGTCTCATTCCTTCTTAATGCTCATAAATTACATGTTAAAGATATCAAGTAATTTATGAGCTGGGGAACTCCCAGGAAATTCTATTCCTTGTTTCTGAATCCTGAAAGTTAATAACTGCCAGGAATTTGGAAGCACCAGTCTTGACACTTTCCCAGACAGCCTTTTCTATGATTCCCCTCTGGCACCCTTCTACCTACTTCCAGCCAGAGCCTCATTCATTTAAAAAATCGTTTATGGGACTGGTTTGAGGACTGACTGCATACAACAGTCCTACATGGGAGATGCCGAGAGTAGGGAGGCAGAGACTGCCCTTGAGGAGGGTGAGGGTACAAACAAGCGTGTGGCAGAGGGCCCAGAGAGGGAGGCGGCTGGGAGGAAGAAAGCGTGTAACTCGGGGGAGGCAGGGATGCCTGTGGAGTAGTGTTATGGTCCTTCTTTCAGCCCAAGTACAAGGCTGGAAAGGCCCTCCCGGTGAAGGCCCAGGTGAGCCAGGCCAGGAGGCTGAGAGTACGGAGCACATCCAGGAACGGCGAGCTGTCCTTTCACTGGGGCGTGCAGTTCTCTGAAGTACAGATAAGGGGTCCAGACAAGGCCAGCCTTGATGTCCTCGTTACTAAGGGTGGACTTATTCTTGAGGCAGGGGGTGGGCAGAACCCGAGCAGAAAGAGGCAGAGACTCACTGAGGGGCTTCTGAAACAACACAGTGAGGGTCTGAAATCTCTCTCATCCCTTCAGAACTCTACACTCTGTTCATCCGGAACTTTCTAGCACACCAGGCGCTCCCTGCCTCTGGGCCTTGGCATAGACTGTTCCTCCCACCTGGGCCACCTCATTCCCTTAACTCTCTTTGTCCTTCAATCTCAGCTTATATCACTTCCTCAGATAAGCCTCCTGCAACACGCTCCTGAGGTCTCTATCTCCAAGCACATCCCTTCCCACACTTTGCTATTGCATTTTCCTTAGTTATTTAAACTAGGGATGTGTTATTTATTTTCTTGCTTGCTTTATAACAGGGGTATAACATATCCACTGTTAAGAGTGTGCTGTCTGTGTTAGTCTTAAGTATGCAGATCCACAAAGTCTTACATTTTTATCCTCCACAAAATCATCACTCAGTTCAAGACAGCAAACATTTCCAGCATCCCAGAAGATTCTTCATGCCTCTTCTCAGTCAATGCCCCCACAGAGAGGTAACTACTGTTCTGATCTCTATCAACGTCTGTTAGTTTCGCCTGTTGAGCATCCAGCATCTCCTGGCTAGAGAGTGAGAACCCACAGGGGACAGGCACTGAGTCGTTCCTGCTGCTCTCTGGACCCAGGAAGTGCTGGGCAGGGATTTAACCATCTGCTTACTGAATGAGCAGACCAGGCCAGGGATGGTGTCCAGGGGGCATGTTTGCATCTCTGCACCTCTGGTCTCACTCTGACAGTCCTTCTCTTTCAAAGATTTGGTTCACGTTTGATCCCCTTTCAGGAAGCTTGCCCTCAAGTATCTGCCACCCACCATATTCACCCCACACATGCTGCTTCCCATGCTTTCTGGGTAGGTATGTACATTTAAATTCTATTCCTCAAACAATCTAAGTCTTTCAAAAGTTGTTGTTCAGTTACTCAGTCCTGTCTGACTCTTTGTGACGCCACTGACTATATAGTACACCAGGCTTCCCTGTTCTTCACCATCTCCTGGAGCTTNGCTTCCCATGCTTTCTGGGTAGGTATGTACATTTAAATTCTATTCCTCAAACAATCTAAGTCTTTCAAAAGTTGTTGTTCAGTTACTCAGTCCTGTCTGACTCTTTGTGACGCCACTGACTATATAGTACACCAGGCTTCCCTGTTCTTCACCATCTCCTGGAGCTTGCCCAAACTCATGTCCATCGAGTCAGTGATGCCATCCAACCATCTCATCCTCTATCGTCCCCTTCTCCTCCCACCTTCTATCTTTCCAGCATCAGGGTCATTTCCAATGAGTCAACTCTTCGCATCAGGTGGTCAAAGTATTGGAGCTTCAGCTTCAGTATCAGTCATTCAATGAATATTTAGGACTGATTTCCTTTAGGTTTGAGTGGTTGGATCTCCTTGCAGTCCAAGGGACTCTCAAGAGTCTTCTCCAACAGCACAGCTCAAAAACATCAATTCTTCGGTGCTCAGATTTCTTTATGGTTCAACTCTCACATCCATACGTGACTACTGGAAAAACCACAGCTTTGACTAGATAGACCTTTGTCAGCCAAGTAATGTCTCTGCTTTTTAATATGCTGTCTAGCTTTGTCANTCAAAAACATCAATTCTTCGGTGCTCAGATTTCTTTATGGTTCAACTCTCACATCCATACGTGACTACTGGAAAAACCACAGCTTTGACTAGATAGACCTTTGTCAGCCAAGTAATGTCTCTGCTTTTTAATATGCTGTCTAGCTTTGTCACAGCTTTTCTTCCAAGAAGCAAGCATCTGTTAATTTCATGGCTGCAGTCACCATCTGCGGTGATTTTGAGTCCAAGAAAATAAAATCTGTCACTGTTTCCATTGTTTCCCCATCTATTTGCCATGAAGTGATGGACTGGATGCCATGATCTTCATTTTTTTCCTTTCAAAGAAGAGACTCTGTTTTGCTCTTCATGAAATGGAGCACCACCACTCACCTCCTCACTGCTCTAACCTGCAAAAGATTCTTCTTTTCTGTCTTCCCCACAGGGCTCTGAGGATCATACCAGAAAGCAGCTGTGAAGATGTTTTATAACCCACAGTTCACTCAACAAATCTAAAGCATTTTACTGCTCTAGTTAGATGAGTGCTTATTGGAAAATTATTGGTCAAACTATGTATACATTATCTCTACCAAAAAAATGGTTCAAAAGAAACATTCCCAATATACAGTTAAATGAAAAAGAAGCTAGGTATCAAAACAAACAAACAATTCAGCAAATTCCCCACTGCCATGGGGACAGAGGTAGGAGCAGGAAATACACATGTACACAGGAGTATGGGCATGGAAAAATATTGGAAGAATACACAGGAAACTGGTCATCCTTACCTTTATCCTTTGGGAATGGGGCTGGGGGTCCTACGTCTTGTCCATCAGTCTCTTTTTGTCATATAACTTTCTTGTCTATATGTTACTTTTATATTAATTAACGTTTTACCATAAAAATAAGCTAACCTGACCAAAGCTCGTCCTGAGGGTAAATGGAGGGCAGCCTACTGATATTTGGGCTCAGGCCCCAGAAGCCAGACAAGACACTGCAACAGGCCTGGAGGCATACAGCGCCCATCAAATCTGGAGAGATGGAAACAGCATGTGAGCACCCAGGGTGACCCCTGGAGCCTCGTAAGGAGCAATAGCTGATACAATTTCAGCTTTTATTTGGCCAAAAGCTGGGAGCTGAGAGCCTAGGGCCACGGGGAGCAGGGGGTCTGGAGATCAGTGTCACCTACCCAGTCAAGTGGCCCAGGTGAGTCTGGGCTTAGCTTCCCTACATCCAGACAAAGGCTGGGAGAAGCAACTGGAAGGAGAAGGCAGGACAAGGGCCTCTGGGAGGCTGCTCATTTTCCCAGCTCTAAGACTCCACGCAGCAGAGGGCAGGGCTTCCCAGGGCCAGAAACAACCATGAGCTAGATGTGGGGAGACAGACTGCAGCAACCTGTCTGCCCCGTGGCCCGACTGTCTGCCCGTCTCATCTCCAGGGCCACCCATGCTAAAGCCTCACCCTTGATCTTGAGGAGTCTCAGGACCTTCAGGGTCAACCAACACACTCCAGCAGAAAGGTCAACAGGGAGGTGGATTCTGCCATTGCCTTTTTGCTTTATGTTTGGGTGGATTCTGGGCTGGGGTCTCAATCTTCAAGTCATACTCCTTGAAGCTATCCCCTCATCCCCCAATGTATCCCAAGAGCCAAATAACCCAAGAACCAAATGAACTAAGTACTGTCATCCAAGTGCCAAATATCTCCCCACCCCAGCCCCTTCCTCTATCATCTGAATTCCTCCGGAGTCTGTCAGGGGGCCCCTGCTTCCACTCTTTTGCCCTCTCCCGAGTCTGCAGCCAGGCTGTCTTTCTAGATCACAAAGCATGTCACATCTACTTTCCTGCTTAAGACTTCCAAAACTCCTCGCCACCATAAGAAACACCCCAGACTCTTGGTCTTGCTGTCCAAGGCCTTTCTTCTCTGAATTTTTTTTTTTACAACTGATCATACCTCAAAGCATGTGGCGCATTCCCAGACCAGAAATCCAACCCACACTCTCTGCAGTGGAAGCGCTGAGTCTTAACCACTGGACCACCAGGGAAGCCCTGGCAAAGCCCTTCCTGATTCAGGCTCTGCCTTCTCTCCCCTCTGCCCAGGGGTCTGAGTGCGCTGTGCTCCCCACACATGGCCCCAGGCCTTAGCCTTGCCCTTCCTGCCAGCCCCCCGCCTCACCTTGCCAAGGTCCTGGTGTTTGGGAGGAAGCCCCTCCACCCCCAGCCCACTGAGGGTCAGGTGAGCCCACTGGGCTTTGCTTCAGCTTCCCGGCTATCAAGTGGGGCCACACCCCTCCCTGACAGGCTGGTGAGAGGGCATGTGAACAGTGAACCCTGAGAGCAAACTGGTCCATACTACAGAACACGGAGTATCAGAGCCACCGCAGTGAGAGCGGCCTTCAGTTCCCAGGTTCCCCACGACCTCTCCTTGCCCTTTGCCTCCGTCACATGGTGCCAAGGCACACTGACCAACACCCTGAAGCCTCCTCTTCCAGGGGCTCCGCCCTCTGCTGTGTGCTTTAGTTTACCCCTGCCTGAACCTCCCTGACACACCCCTCTCCCTGTGCCTGTCTATGGTTGGCCTCCCTGCTCACCACACAAACCACTCGCTGGGGTTTTCTGCACTGTGACTGCATCTTCCGCCTCTTCCTGGGCTGCTCTCCTGCAGATGGTCTCAGCACCCCACCAAGGCCTGGCAGGGCCTCCTCATGCATCCAGAATGTAACCAGTGATCTTTGTGCTGGGACCCTTTGTGCTGCTGCCCTTGCACCCAGCAGAGCGCCTGGCAGGTGGCACATGCTCACCTTGTGTCTGCAGAACTGACTGTCACATGCTTCTTTCCTCTTCTGCCACCTTCCATCTGCGACTCCTCCAAGGCTCCTTGCGCCATCAGTGGGACACCATGCCAAGTCACACAGGCTGAAACACAGCACCACTGGGTCCCTCCTCACCACTGACTTTTCAACCATCCATTGTTCCCTTCCCCAGACTCTCCTGCTGTTCCAGCTCAGGCCCTGCCCACCCTTCACCTGGCCCTTCCTCTAGACCCTCCCTTGATCCACTCCAGCCTCCTTTCTCCCACTCATGACATTCCTAAACCCAGATGTGATCTGTCACAACCCTGCCTACAAATCTCCGCAGCTCTCTTGTGCCCAAAGAATGCAATTCAACTCCTTAAATGCAGCATCCAAGGCCTCCCACCTGCTGGCCCCAACCTGTCAGCCCAACCACAGTGGGTAAAGCAGCAAAAAAACTGACATGTACCAAGTGCTTCCCATGTGTCTCTTAATCCCTTTAATAATCAGGACTACAATCTTACAGAGGAAACCAAGGACAGGAGGGCTAAGTAACTTGCCCAGGGGGTCACAGTCTAGGCTCAGGAGGAGTGTCCTAGGTCAGAACTAACTTTTTAATCCTTCAGTCTTCCCTGAAAGATTAAATCTTTAAGGGCTGGGATGTGCCTTAAAAAAAAAAACCTTCGCGGCAAGCTTCATGCTGCCTCCCTGACTTCCCAAAGGGAACTGAGAGAGGGGTGGAAGAGGAGAGCGTGTGATAGGTGTTTCTGAGATGGACATCAAAGACGCTGTGGGTCCTAGAAATTATTCCTACAATTCCATTTTAGTTCTAAGAAGGAATATCCATGTTTAACAGTTTAGAAATTTTATAGTAAATAAAAGCTGTATTTTCTTTACATACAATTAACTGCAGTATCCTGGGATTCCTGATTAACCAGTGTGCATAAAATATTTATACCTATTTTATGGGACCTATTTTCCAGGAGAAGGATTTACTACTTCAAAAGGTTTATGCTGTGACAAACTGCCAGGGACAGTGCAGTGCAGCCCTGCCAGGTGCCTGGCCAGAAACATTGCTCCCAATGACGACCCCATTCCTGGAGCAGTGTCTCCTGGCAGGGCTGCAGTGTGTCCAGGAACAGGCTGCACTCCTGCCGCCAGCCTCCAACTGTCTGTGGGCCTGGAACCTGGCTCTTCGAATACATGGCTCCCAGCCCAGAAACTCCCACAAAGCTGCCAGCTGTTCCCACTTCCTCAGGTTCTGGGGGACTACTGCTAGGGTTAGAATGAAGGGCCAAAAACCATCCCAAGGGTAACAATGATGATGAAGATAAAAGGGAAAGAGCAGAGGAAAGGGCACAGGAGAACTGAGCAACAGAGAACGCTAGTATAAACCCTGGAGCCTGTCTGGACACCGACTAAGCTGGTGGGTAAGGGACGTTTCCTCACACATTCCTCAGCTCTGGCCTTCTTACCCTCATTCTGACCTGCCTTTGTTGACTTATCTATTCTCCCCTCTGGAACGGGGACTCCCTGACTGGTCCTAGTAGCTGGCGGACAGAAAGCTCTAAATTGATGCTGAATGAATGGTGGCAGACCTTGCAAATATCAACTCTCTTCTTCTCCCTTAGTGACAGAAGCCAAATTTTACTTCACTTGGCAATGGGTCCATCTAAAAGACTTCTCAGTGTACCTTACAGCTATGGGAGGCCAAAGACGTGGGAGTCAGCAAAGCTCTGTAAGGGGAACACAGAATACGTCCTTTTTATCTTCCCCCGTATCACCTTGGAAACGACATGATGGCTGGAGCTCCAGCAGCCATCACAGACCACACACAACCCTGGGGCTGGAAGCTGTGCACTCAGAATGGCAAAGCAGGGAGCATGCCTAGACTGTCTCCTCTAGATTTCTTTTAAATACCTAACAGAGAATAAATTTCTAGCGGTTTAAGCCACTGCTATTTCTGTTCTCTGCTTACTAGCTGCCAAATGTAATTCAACAAATTCATGAATAAACCAATTAAACCTGGTTTTCTTAAATTACTCATTGCTGACTTTCAGTTCAAAGGCCAGTCACCATCTTTAATGTCTGGTCTGTGTAATACAATGGTAATTTTCCATTAATTATGGGCATCAGGAAGATGGAAGGACAAAAGCAATACAAAGATGAGACAGTACAGGTTGAGAGGATGAAGATGTTAAGGGATGATGGCAGGAGGAGAAGCAGGAAAATAAGGGGCAGACAAGAGAGGGGAAGTGGGGGGGTGGCAGGGTAAGAAGCAAGTGTAAAGGGTGACAGAGCAAAGGGAAGGGGAAGATGAAGGGCAGGTGGAGACCATGGAGAGATGAGGAGGAAAGAAGGAAAAAAGGAGTTAATGTGTCCCATGGCAATAGTCACCACTTAAAGAGTACTCGCTGTGGGCTGGGCACAGTGCCAGACACTCTATACCATTCTCTTTAATCCTCATCCTTCTGAGGTAAAAATTATCATGCCCATTATAATTGTGGCTCTGACATACTAAATAACTTCCCCTGAGTCACAGAAAAAAGTAGAGGCAGAAGACATTGTTAAAGTAGCCTTAAAGTAGGGGTTGGGGAGGCCATCATCCTTCCCTCTCTCTTTCTCTGTTCTGCTGCCTGGAATGTGGGTGTGATAGCTGGTCCAAGGCAGCCATTTTGGACAATGCAAACAATAGCCACACCCTAAGAATGACAATAGAGAAGGAAATGGCACCCCACTCCAGTGCTCTTGCCTGGAAAATTCCATGGACTGAGGAGCCTGGTAGGCTGCAGTCCATGAGGTCGCAAAGAGTCCGACATGACTGAGCGACTTCACTTTCACTTTCAAGAATGACAAAGCAGGGAACTGGAAGGAACTTGCATTCTTTACAACCTAGTGGAGCTTCTCTAACTGCCTGGGACTCCACCTAATCTAACCATAAATGTTTCAGATCTCACTTTGCTCAATTTTCTTCCAATCTTCAACAACAGATTCCAAGACTCACTCCTAGAAAGCCTGATTCAGTAGTCACTCTCCTAGAAAAATGGCATCAGACTAGAAAAGGCAAAGAAATGATCTAAGAGTCCACAGAAAAAATCTTGATGCCTCAAAACCAGCAACTGCTGGTGATCTGCCCCGAGGAAACCCTGAAGATAAGCATGTGACACTGTAAACCTGTCATTATTTAAAGACAGGGAAGAGGGGAGGAGTTCTTAAAGACACACTTGAGCCCATTTTCAGAAACAAAACGGTGGTTCTATAATCTCAACCACCCAAGAAAAAAAATAAACCGATGGTTAAGCTTCAGAAAGAGAAGAGCTCCTTTTGAGCAAGAGCGCCAGCCTGTCCAAGGGGCAGATGTGCACACAGCAGCGTCACGCAGAATTACCACCTTACACGAAAGGCTGTGCTTCCTGTGCAAGAGGAATTCTCTCCAACTAGACAGCAAGCTCTTCTTGTCCAGGAAGGAGCTATCTCTTAGGAACTGTGTGTATTGGCCCAGGCTATCTGCCACCCCCAGCCCTGTGCCTACCTCCAAGTTGAACTAAATCCTGAAATCTCAGCCAAGAGGACTGAGAGTCAGAGCTGTCATTGTTCACCACTCCCACCAGACTATAGTCTGATGGACATCCTCTGGTGATAGTCAGAGATCAACTCCCTTCTCTTCTGAGATTACTCTTGTGACAGAATCCCAGGAGTTGAGAGAAGTCAAGCAGAACTGAGGAGGGATGGCACAGGCCCTGTTTAGTTCTGCCCAGGCCTATCCAATCTGCCGCTTTTAGCTGCTGAAATCTCAGAGAGGCAGAGCTCTTAACTGGGCTGGATGCAATGGGCAGGCATGGGCGGCACTCAGCTCTGAGAAGCTGGCCACTGCACCTCCCGCCCTGTCTCCTTCGAGGCACCTGAGTGTGCGCAGAATCACCTACTCCTAGAGCAGCTGTCCCTTTCAGAAGTGTGACCTTATTCTAAAATTACAGGTTCTCAGGGTTCACTAGGGATCGTAATTAGTTTGTATTCCTTTGCCTGGTACTCAGAGAAGCCAAGTTTGGGGATGGAAAGTGGGGCATGCGTTCTTAAGGCTGGAAACTAATTTGCAGGATTTAGTGGCTTTTTCTGGCCACTGGCTTGCTTTAAGTCTCTGGCACCCTCTGCTAGACTGAGAATTGCTACCTTGGGTCCCAGCCACACTTCTTCAACTTGGCACAAAACCTGCCAAAAAATCATCTTTCCTGCTGTCTTTCCCTGCATCTGGGTCTCAAACAACTCTCAGGCTCTTGCTTCTATTCAACCAGAGAAATTCAACTCAACAGGTCACCAAGTGATGGGGAGAATGCCAGGAGCTTTAAGCACCAAGAAAAACAGGGCCCTGTTCTCAAGGGTCTTAGCACCTGGAAAGGACAGGAAATAGGTAAACCAGCAATGACCTACAGGGTGATAATTACTATAGAAAGAGACTTCAGGCACAGAAAGAGCAAAAGCCACTCTGTCAAGAGTGATCAAGGAAGGCAGTCAGGGGAGATGGGCACTTCCTGGGAGGAACAAAAATGTGCAAAGATGCAGAAGCCTAGGTGTGGCCTCCTGGAGCCAGTAGCCATTTACTATATGCCAGAGGCTGCCATTCTACAGATGAGGAAACTGAGGCACAGAGAGAATAAGTATCTTGTCCAAGATCACAAGTTGAAAGGATGAAGACAGGTTCCAAACCAAACAGCTGAACTCTAAAACTTGAGCTTTTAAACATTAGTTTGTGGTATGCAACAGTTCAATTTGCTTAAGTGTAAAACTTAAAGCTAAGTTTACG
>SJYA01014607.1:0-10175 GCA_006410615.1 Neotragus moschatus
AATGATGGAATTGGGGACTATGAAAGCATTTCTGAAACATTCAGTCCTAGAAGCTCAAGTTTTCCAGTATTACTGAAAATTCAGTTGATTTGATCTTTATCAAACTAGAAATAATAACCATATATTTATCAAAGACTCTTATTACATTTATTATCTCACTTCACCTTCCCAAAAGATCTGAGATAGAAGGTATTTATATATGTTTTTTATAGCTATGGAAACAGACTTCAAAGATGGACTCCCAAATCAGCCAGCAGATCCTGACTCAAAGCCGGTCCTTTCTGGCTGCACCACCGGTGCTTCCCTTGCTCACTTCCTCCTTAACAATCTCCAATGGACTCAGCGGCCCAGTGGCCTGCCCAGGTATCAAATCAAATACCACTTCACTCACACCATCCCCTTAGCTTTAGTTTGTAGGCTGTATGTAAGGAACAGACTCAATCTTTCAAACTTAAAAATCTTAATCTGACAAAATAAAAGGGCAAATGAAAAGAAAGACTTATTCATAACTTGAGACAGGAGTAACAGACACTGACTGCTTTCTCAAGGTCACCCAGGCAATCTTTATATTCGGTCTCTAGAACTAAGGTTCCAAAGTTTGCAAGTAAAAGTCAGTAATTTTTTTCCTTGCTAGAGCTGCAATTAGAAACAACCCAAATGTCCATCAACAAATAAAAGAAGAAATTAAATGCAAATCCATACAATGAAATATTATGGAAATAAAAAAGAATATAGTACTGAAACATGATACAAAATGGATGACCCTTGCAGCCAATATGCTAAGTAAAAGAAGCCAAGTTACAGAAGACCACATATTATATGCTTCCATATATATGAAACGTCCAGACAAGGCGAGCCCACAAAGACAGAGTAGATCAGTGATTGCCAAGAGAGTTGGGAGGAAACAGAAAGCGATGGCTTAATGGGGATGAGGTTTCTTTTGGAGGGTGATGAAAATGCTCTAAAATTGTGGTGATGGTAGTGTAGTTCTGGAAATACTAAAAACCACTGATTGTCACTTAAATGAGTGAACTGTATGGTATGTAAATTTTATCTCAATAAACGTTGGTAAAAATTTGCAGTTAGGAAGTAGTTTCACTGGTCATGGTGTATGGGTGAATGTGTAAACATACACACGTGTTAAATTACAGAAGAATATAAGAGCTTACTTTAAAAAAAATTTTAATGGTTTAATAACCCTCTCACAGTTCAGACAAACATGAATAAATTTCACTGAGACCAAGACTGCCAAAAAACTCATCCTGTTTCTCACACTCTCACCAGTAGATAAAAATCCTGGCTGCCATAGGTCTCCCCTTTCACTCTCCTCCATTCGCCCCACTACAAATTTATAAACATGTCCCATTTCATCCTGGCATTTCAGAACTTTCAGGGATCTCATGACTATGCTTAAAAACTCACTCTTCTTTCCCAGGACTCCATTTCTCTTCCATTTCTACCCTGTATTCTGGTAAGTTTTGTGTTTAAAAACAATACCTACTGACCCAGAACTGTCCGTCAGTGCCAGGTCTTGGAAAAACTCAGGCTACCATGTGTTCTGCCCTTTCCAACTCAGGATACAATGTTTCTGTATGCTTGGGGCAAAATGAGAAGATTCTCCACTCCTAATACTTGATTCTAAATAACCTGAAGCTGTTTCCCAAGAGCCCTAAGAAAATAGAGGATCTTTGGGTATATTCTTCTTATAAAAATTTTCTTCTTGATTTGGTATTTTAGATGAGACAGAATCTACCGTTCTAGAGTACTGTTAACAATTTTTAAATGAACAAATAACAAAGATCAAATAATTTCCAAGACACTTCACAGTGTTACATTGCTATTAGCATTTGATTGGTAGGATTTATTCAAAAGGCAACACCTACCACTGTCAAAACGATGTGAAAGATATTAGAAACAAAAGTTTTCCATAGGAAGAGCTCTACCACAGCTTTAGGTGTATAACAAACACTGAGGAAAACATACAAATTCAATAGAAACTGAAAAGTTTGATCAATTATGGCACAGAAACCCAAGAGAATGCTGGACCCACTTGAACACAAAATGGTAACAATACACAGCATAACGCTGTCATCTTTCAAAATCACATCATCATAAATTGTCTTTTAAAAAACCACTTGGAAAAATGACTCACCTTCAAATCTCTCATTTTTAAAGGTTTCTCAACCATTTTATTTGCTCAATTAAATTCTTCACTTTTTGTCTTTCTTGTCATCTCTACTTACTAGTATAGTTGTCTGTATCTCCTTCACCCATTCTCTTGATAAAAATTTTACTGTCAATCATGCCTTCTTTTCTAACTTTAGGAAAAATATCTCTGTAAAGGCTACATTTACAGCAACAGAAATGGACCTAGAGACTGGCATACTGGGTGAAGTAAGTCAGACAAAGACAAATACCACATGACAAACTTATATGTATAACCTTAAAAAAGCATAAAAATGAACTTATCTATAAGAGAAAGAGTTACAGATTTAGAAAATAAACTTATGGTTACCAGAGGGTAAGGGAGGANGTCAATCATGCCTTCTTTTCTAACTTTAGGAAAAATATCTCTGTAAAGGCTACATTTACAGCAACAGAGATGGACCTAGAGACTGGCATACTGGGTGAAGTAAGTCAGACAAAGACAAATACCACATGACAAACTTATATGTATAACCTTAAAAAAGCATAAAAATGAACTTATCTATAAGAGAAAGAGTTACAGATTTAGAAAATAAACTTATGGTTACCAGAGGGTAAGGGAGGAAGGATAAATTAGGAAGATAGGGACTGACATATACATATTACAATATACAAAAGAGATAACTTAATAAAGACCTACTGTATAGCACAGAGAATTTTACTCATTACTCTGTAATGGCCAATGTGGGAAAAGAATCTAAAAAAGAGTGGATACATGTATATGTGTAACCAAGTCACTGTGCTATACAGCAGAAAAGTGACACAACACAACATTGTAACACAACATAGTAAATCAACTATATTTCAATAAAAATTTAAAAAAAAAATTTTTCAATTAAAAAAGGCTACAGAGCAGAAGACAAAGTCCCCTGTGATTGCAATACACACCCTCCACGTCCTGCCTTGCTCCCTTTGTGAACCTTACAGAGTGGCAGGAGATGCTGGGAGGAGAGGAGGAACAGTGTCAGGCCTCGGCATTTTCTGGTTAATTTTGCCTGTCTCTTACCATGCACAGAAAACAGAAATCTAAAATTATCAACTACTGCAAGTTTCTTACCTTTTGAATGAATCTGATTCTGATGAAAAAAGAGCTTCCTCTTGAATATCAGTACAACTGGAAGAATCATCTTGTCTGTCATGCTCTAATTTCTCTGGGGAGTCCAGCTTTGATTGAGGGAAGTGGTTTGTTTTTACTGAGGGTGCATCTGATAGTTTCTTTTTATTATCTTCCTGTCCTACAAAAGAAAAAGGAAAGAAAGGGAAAAAAAGAAATATTTAAGAGTACCTTAAAATTTATAATCTCTGTATATTTATTATTTCCACTACATTTAATATTGCTATTTGTACTTGGTAAAATAGAAGTTTATGTAACACTGACTCCAAAACTCTAGTTTTAGAGCTAGAGAATAAAGAATAAGCACTACACTTGTGCCATTTGCTTATACTGTCCATCCATGTATTTACAGATTCATTAATTCAAAAATAAAATTTTCTTTGAAATCAAGAGTGGGGAGAAACTTATAACTTTAATGAGGCTTTTATTTACAGTGAAAGTGAAAGTGAAGTCGTGCCCGACTCTTTGCGACCCCATGGACTGTAGCCTACCAGGCTCCTCCATCCGTGGGATTCTCCAGGCAAGAATACTGGAGTGGGTTGCCATTTCCTTCTCCAGGAGATCTTCCCAACCCAGGGATCCAAGCCGGGTATCCCACATTGCAGGCAGACGCTTTACCATCTGAGCCACCAGGGAAGCTCAAGAATTCCTGCATATTTCATAGATCAGAGAATAGTGATAAACATAGAAAAAATTACAAAAAAGGATTAAAGATTCAATTAATAAGAGAACCACAATCTTTGTCACTGACTGCTGTATGGTAGTGACTCTTTCTGGTCATTTTCTTAAATCTGTTACACAGAATCTACTATTCACTGGAGAAAAGAAAAACTAATCAGACATAACCAAGGTATCTGTTTGACCCAACACACATCACATTTCTACTCATCCCTTGTCATATTCTCACTTTCTAAGGTCTCTTACTGCAGATCAGGGCCCAGGACACCTGAGGGGATACAGACAGTGTTAGCCAGAATGTGATCTGCAGGTGTGACCAAAGGTCTGCAAATATGAGGGCAGAAAGTCATCTCCGTGCAGGAGTCGTAAGTGTGCAGACCCTCCCTCGCTATGCATGGCAGGGCTGTGCTGGGACCTCAGCTGTGTTGGCTTTAAGGTCAGGGACCGAGTGAGCACCTGACCCCCTTGACGTGTGCCATGAGGACAGAATCTCTTCTCGCGTGTTTGCTCACAGGGAAGCAGAGCTTTTACACAAGCAATGGCACCCCATTCCAGTACTCTTGCCTGGAAAATCCCATGGACAGAGGGAGGAGCCTGGTAGGCTGCAATCCATGGGGTCGCTAAGGGTCAGACACAACTGAGCGACTTCACTTTCACTTTTCACTTTCATGCATTGGAGAAGGAAATGGCAACCCACTGCAGTGTTCTTGCCTGGAGAATCCCAGGGACGGGGGAGCCTGGTGGGCTGCCGTCTATGGGGTTGCACAGAGTCGGACATGACTGAAGTGACTAAGCAGCAGCATGCACTTGTGGAGACAAGTGACCTTTCACAAAGGACACCAACAAGAACTGTCAAAGTTTTGTTAATACGGAGAAAATTTACAGAAAAGGAGTAAGACACATTTGTCAAACAAACAAACCTTCCCAACTTCATATGATCAAGATTTTTCCAAAAATAAGTATAACTTTTTGTTATATTGGAGAACAGCATACATCACACAAGAGTATAATTTCTAAAACTAAGTTCCTGATGTTGTCTGGCTTTCACTAAGCCTGCTCATTACCAATACAAGCCATATCCTCTAAAGTTTATCTGGGAAACGGAAATGAGCAGCTAACTAAGTCAGGATTTCTAGGATCTTTTCTTGCTAACAGACACCTACGACCAGGTTAAAAGGACACAATGACCCACTGAACCCAGGTGACTCTATCACTCAACTTTCTGGGTGAATACAATCAAGTTGGTAATCCAGGGAGAACGAATTTAACATAAGAGTATCTTTTATTTTTACACCTGATTTATATTCTTCTCTTATTTCTTTCACTTAAAGAAAATTTTAATTAATGTATGTATTTTTGGCTGTGCTGGGTCTTTGTTGCTATGCGGGCTTTTCTCTAGCTGTAGCGCAACAGGCTTCTCTTTGCAGTGGGTTCTCTTGTTGCAGAGCACGGGCTCTAGAGCGTGCAGGTTTCAGCACCTGTGGCTCCTGGGCTCTAGAGCACAGGCTCAAAAGTTGTGGCACACGGTCATCACTGCGCCTCGGCATGTGGGATCTTCCTGGACCAGGAATGGAATCCATATCTCCTGCACTGGCAGGCAGATTCTTTACCACTGAGCCATCAGGGAAGCCTCTTCCACTCTTACGTAAGCTTCTATAGGATAAATTTCCTCTTGCGGACAAGTATCATTCAACAAGCATGGGCAGTGAAAGTCAGTTATCCTTCTTATCAGTCCATGGATCTCAGGAGAGAACTCCAAATAAAGCCGAACGCATGAGGCCCCAACATTAAACTTCTCCAAAGACACGCATCAAAAACAGATGAAGGTTTTACTTAAGAAGACATATACCTCATGCACTTATGCTGGCACCCTGATGAGCCAGTTATTGTAAAAAGCAAATGTTACACTGGCTGTATGACACTGTAAAAAGTCCAACCTTTCAGCCTGTTCCATTCTCTCTCTCTCATACTTCCCACCCTTCCCAGACACACGCATTCACACACAGCAATCTATAGCAGTGCTCATCTCTGAACCCTAGAGAGTAAAAGTCATGCATACATACACAAAGAACACGTAACTCCTGAGTGTAAGCAATCAGTCATCTTCAAAAGACAGTCAACCAACAAACAAAAATATTCTCTTTATCTGAGATATTAAGCTGGATTTTCTCAGGGATTAAACTGCTTTCTGACAACATATTTTGATAACAGCATGAATTAAGTTGCTGACAAAGACCACAAAGAATATACCTAAAAAACCTTGTACTCAGTCAGCAACCTTCTACACAACACCAGGAGAACAGAGGACAAAAATAAAGAATGCAATAGCACCAAAAGGATAAACTACTTTGATGTCAACTAACCAAAGCAGGAGGAGAAGGGGCGACAGAGGATGAGATGGCTGCCTGGCATCATGGACTTGATGAACGTGAGTCTGAGTGAACTCTGGGAAATGGTGATGGACAGGGAGGCCTGGCGTGCTGCAATTCATGGGGCTGCAAAGAGTCGGACACGACTGAGCGACTGAACTGAACTGAACCAAAGCAATCCAGCAATACAATGCAATCCCAATGGATTACTTTTTTTGACAGAAATAGAAAAATCCACCTCAACATTCACATGGAATCTTAAAGGAATCAAATGGCCAAAACAACCCTGAAAAGGATGAATAAAGTTGGAGAACTCATATCCTCTGACTGAAATTTATTACAAAGTTATGGCAATTAAAACAGCATAGCACTGGAATAAGAACAGGTATACAGACCAATTAAACAGAACACACAGTACAGAAATATGCTCTCACATATACAGTAAACTGATTTTCAAAAAGGACGCCAAAAGCATTCAATGGGGAAGGTATAGTCTTTAGACAAATGGTATTCAGAAAACTGGATTATCGACATGTGAAAACGACGAAACTGGACCCCTACTTATACCATATACAAAAATTAACTCAAACTGGACCACAGACCTAAATAAGAGCTAAAACTATGAAACTCTTAGGAGAAAACATAAAGGAAAACTTCATGACAATGATTTTGCAACAACTCCATGAATATAACAACAAAAGCATAGGCAACAAGAGAAAAAACTGATAAATTGAACTTCATCAAAACAAAGCACTTTTGCCTCAAAAGACACTATCATGGAAATAAAAAGACAACAGAGAAAAAGTTTATATAAGGAATTAATATTCAGAATATTTAAAGAATTTCTAAAACAACAACAAAGACAAGCCAATTAAAAAATGAGCAAAGGGCTTAAACAGATAACTTCTCCAAAGAAGAAAAACAAATGGCAAATAACCATATAAAAAAATTTCAATCTCATTAGTCATTAGAAAAATATAAATCAAAACCACAATGAGATACAAATTCATATCTACCAATATGGTTTCAGTAAGAAAAATGAAAAATGACAAGTGATGAGCATACAGAGACTGGACTCCTCAAGCACTGCTAATGGGAATGTAAAATGGTGCAGCCACTACAGAAACTAGTTTGGTGGTTTCTAAAAAGGGAAACAAAGAATTATTTTAAGGACCAGAAATGCCACTGCTAGGTATTTACCCAAGAGAATGGAAAGCAGAGGCTTGAACAGATACATGCATACCAATACACACAGCAGCATCATTCACAATAGCCACAAGGTGGGAAAAAACCATTACAAATGAATGGATAAACAAAATATGGTCTATAGAAGCAATCGAATATTATTCGGCCATAAGAAGTAATAGATTTCGATATATGTTATAAAATGGGGACCCTGAAGACATTATGCTTAATGAAATAAGCTGATACAGGAAAAAAAAAAAAAAACATGATTTCACTTTTATGAAGTACCCAGAAGAAGCAGATTTACAGACACAGAAAGTAGACCAAGGATTACTAAGGGCCAGTGGGGAAACTGAAAGAGTTATTATTTCACAGGTTAGTTTGAGTGTAATAGTGGTGATGGTGACACAGCACTGTGAATGTACTTACAGCCACTGACTTAGGCTACCCACTCCAGTATTCTGGTCTGGAGAATCCCATGGACTGTATAGTCCATGGCCTTGCAAAGAGCTGGCCACAACTGAGCGACTTTCACTTCACTTAAAGTCCTGGCAATATAAATATAGTATTAATTTCAAATTTTTACATGGGCTAAAATTAAGGAATGTGCGATGTATTAGCTTTAGATATTTTAGCAAAAACATTCCATCCAAAGTAAATACCAGTGAACTATAGTAAAAATAATTTATTCTCTTTGTAGGATATTTGAGGATGCACAGCAATAAATCCTATACCTCAAGCTTAAACAACTAAGAAACTTCTGATTTATCATCAAAGGAAGAGGGATTTTTAGAAACTGTATCTTCAGGACACCTCTCCACTCATTTATTTCCGGAGTAATAAATCTGGCTTATATCCAACAACTGCTACATGTCTAAATATACTAATAAGTCCAAAGTAAAGTCTTTTGATTTTATTTTTTTATATTAAAAATAGTAAAATTCAATATACTTCTGTTTTTAATTAAAGTCTCTTACCCACACATACAGAGGATAGTTTTTCTGTAGATTCATCTTCTCCTTTTGTTGCTTTTCTTTTGGACATTCCAACAGTCTTTTTGTATCCTTTTTTGGCTTGATCCACCAGAAGATGAAATTCATCCTGATGTTTTTTACCTGAAATTCAAAAGAGGTCAGTAAATCAGGACTATAAAAACTGCACGTACGTCTACAATCGACAAAGTGAATATTAAGAATAATCAAGAAGAATATAAATGTGCTCAAGAACAGCACCCTCTGAACTCATTTACAATGAATTTAAAAGGCCTGGGGCGGCGGAGGAGGGGGGCGCGGATGCTGTGGCAACCTTCTTTTATATTAGTATCTTCTCCTTTTCTCAGATACAGACTTGAAACATAACATTCCTAGTTTATATCTGCAGGTTTCTTCCACATCCCATACTCTTAAAAAAGCATGAAAGAGGCTGTTTTCTTAAATATTTCCAAAAGACACCAGTCTAACTTCTAGGATATAACAGTACTAGTGAAGGGCCTAAGCTACTCCATCTTGTAAAAGAATTCCATCCTGCAAGGTTCCAGGCAAAAGAACTTTGGGTGTTACCCAACCTGAGCCCACTGCCCATAGCCAATCAGCCCTCAGGTTACCTAACCTAGCCCCACTGTACACGAGCCAATCAGCCCCTAGGCTAAACCTTCTGACTTTAGTCCAGGAGCTTGTGATTTACCTTGGAAGTAAAAACCAATCAAGAATCTACACACAAATCCTATGGATGGAAGTAGCCAACCAGTTATCTGTCAACTTGAACACCCCCTTAAATGACCAATCAGTTGTCTTCCTGCCTGAACACCCATTTTTGTACCCTTTTACCTGAATGCTGCTGCTGCTGCTGCTAAGTCACTTCAGTCGTGTCCGACTCTGTGTGACCCCATAGATGGCAGCCCATCAAGCTCCACCATCCCGGGGATTTTCCAGGCAAGAACACTGAATAATTCCCTATAAAAGCAGTGTAGCCCAAAACTCGGGGCTCCCTGCCTATAGCCGCTGCATCGGTGCCGGTGGGAGCCCTAGCTCGAGCTAGCAATAAACCCCTTTATGCTTTTGCATTACTGTGGACGTCTTATTCTCTCAGCTTTTGAGGATTCGGACTTTGGGCATAACAACTAGGAGGAAGAATATTAACTGAGTTTAAAAGTAGAAGTTTCTAGGAAAGATGGATAAAAACAAAGAATACCCAGTTTAATTCCCCCTTTTCCTTCACATTTCTTGCCTGTTTTCTAACAGAACCCCTTTGATAATCTAAGACCCCTACCACCATCAATCTATCTTGATATATTATAACTAATCAATCTTAAATTACTAATACTTCAAACACCTCTGAAGGTAATTTAACCCTGACCTCCAGGTCACCACTATTAATGTACATTAATTTACTCAATAAAGAGTAGCCACTCATTGTTAGAGCATGGATTTAAGGACATCTATTTTTGATTCTGAACCAAGGTTCAAACAGCTGAGGTTGCACTTAAACACTGCTACTGCTGCTAAGTCACTTCAGTTGCGTCAGGCTCCGTGCAACCCCCCAGACGGCAGCCCACCAGGCTCCCCTGTCCCTGGGATTCTCCAGGCAAGAACACTGGAGTGGGTTGCCATTTCCTTCTCCAATGC
>SJYA01014608.1:0-10330 GCA_006410615.1 Neotragus moschatus
AGGCAAATGGGAGCATTTTAAGTTAGAGAGTTATCAGAGGGGGTTGAGCTGAAACACTCCTTTCAAATGCAGAAGACTAAAGCCTTGAATTAACTTTTTCCAGAGAGTGACAGAAGAATAGGAAAAGTACAATGTCAAGCAGATTCTTATTTGTTTGGGTACATGCTCAGCAAATACCATGGGGAAACTCTAAGACTCGAATTGTCCTTGCCCATCGAGTCTGCCACATGACCTTTTCATGGGTGGGATTTCCACACTGGCTCCTGGCAGCAGGCATATTCTGGTTTCCTTAATTTTGGGGCATAGATGCTCAGGGAAACTCAGGGGGAACCCCTGAAATCCGAATCGCCTTGCCCATTGGATTTCTGCCACGTGACCATGTCATGGGTGGGATTCCTCACGCTAGCTCCCGGCAGGATATGAGTTTACGTAAGCTCTGGAAGTTGGTGATGGACAGGGAAACTTGGTGTGCTGCAGTCCCTGGGGTTACAAACAGTTGGACATGACTGAATGACTGAATTGAACTGAACTTCTGGCTCAAACAACAATAGCTCCATCTTCTTCTTCTCCCGTTTTGAAGGTGCCCCCCACTGTCTCCCTCCTCAACTTACCCTTCTGTTCTCTATCCTTCATTGTCTGCCCTGAAAGAACTAAAGTTTTTCAAGTTCAGGCTGTTTGTTTTGTTCTTTTTCCAACTGGTATGCACTGACTACTATTACCTTTACTTTACAGTCCAGGGAGTTTGTGTATCAGATGCTGAGTTAAAGTAAATAAGCTCCAAGGACTCTGTACCAGAAACAGATACAAATGGGGCCAGTAGAACTGTGATCAAATCTCTGGTGCTCTCTCCATCCTGTGGGACAGGTTTGTAATTTTTTTTTTTTAAACCTCTGGGTCTCAGATTAATTATTTTGTAAAGTGAGACTAAATTCTTTGCTCACCTCATAGCAAGGATCAAAGTGGGGATAAGTATAAGTTGCTAAGGATAATAAAATTTTATGATGAATGCTAATACTGATTCTATCATTTCTCTCCCCAACACCCATCCTGGCCTAATGTATTCCTTCTGCAAACTAAAGACAGAGGCAAAGATCTCTTGGCCAATGCCTTTGGTTTCTAGTCAGTTGGTTCCAATCACATGTTTTCTCTACATTATCCACTAGTTCAGATGCCTGGTGACCAGGGCATAACCCTTACCATCAGATAGGATGATGGATCATCTAATGATCTTTTATGTTTAAATTAAGGAGAGTTACTTTTATTAATGTTTGCTGTATTTAGATACTAAGTAATAATGTATGTATGCTCAGTCGCTCAGACTTGTCTGATGCTTTGTGACTCCATGGATTGTAGCCTGCCAGACTCCTCTGTTCATGGGATTATCCAGGCAAGAATACTGGAGTGGGTTGCCATTTTCTCCCCCAGGAAACAACATGTGAAAATAAGTGAAGATGATAAAAAAGGAACATCTGTTTCTGAAATTGAAACCATATAAATTTCAAGGGATTATTTATATATTTTCAGCTTGCTGATAGGTAGACTTTTTTCCTCTTGATGTGTTTTGTAATTACACACATTGCATAGTTTCTGGAATTGCTAAAGTAAATAGTTTCTTGTTATGAATTCCTCGGGATTCATTTTAAAAACAGTCCTATTGAACTCACCCACTATTAATTTACATGCAAAATACCATTCTACAGGCATGCTATTATAATTTGGGGATAATTTCATGGATAATTACTTTAGTGTTGCTAATTCTAGCATATCTACACAAAACAAAGGGCAAGAAGAGTGATTCTAAATAAGCTTGGAATATTTATTGAACCAGTGGAAATGACTTCTGATTTCAAACATCTTAGTTATGGATGTGTTGTATTGTTATTTGAGATAAGGTGTTGTGGAAAGACTAACTTGGAATCAAACAAGTCTGGTGGAATCAGTTTTTCAGATGTCATTCAGTACTTACTTTGAGCCTCAGAATAATAACCTGTAAAATAGGGAATGTAAAACCAAGGGCTTAATGTTTTTAGTCACCATCCTAACTACACTATATATATATAGTGTACATAGTGTAGTGTAGTATATATAGGATATATATATATCCTCATTTAATATTCAGAACAATTGTATGTGGTAGGTGCTTATTTCACTTATAAAGGAAAGAAAGTTCTTTTATAAAGACTGCCTCCTACTCTGGTTGACTCAGCCTCAGTTGCCCCTTTACCAGGATCCTGTACTTCATCCTATAAGAGCACCCAATCTTCAGGGCAGTCCTGAGGCCCTAAGACATGAGGTAAGAATGTGGAGAATGATGACCAGTTCCTGGTGAGCACACCTCTACACTCTCTCCTTGTGTTCCCCTTCACATAGGGGTGTAGAGTTTGTAGAAGACACTGAGTAGAATCATCATGAAAAATTAGTAAGTGATTCCTAGTCCTTGCAGATCCAGGGGAAGAGGGTAATCATCAATTATTTCTACTAGTCCTCACACTTGGGAGATTACTTGTACCGTAGGCACTCTGCATCACAGGCTGTAGGAGAAGTGGAGGGTCTGCACCCCATGCCTGAAGAAATGCCTTTCTGCAACTGCACTTGTGCAGTGTGCACTTGGCACTGGAATCTAAGATGTGAGGCTGTTTTGACCATGTGTCCAAAATTGTGGAAGTTGTCCCTACTCCAACAATGCCCCATCATCATCTTTCTCATGGTTTTATCTAAAAACAAACTTCTTGATAGATTGAATTTGACCTCCTTTTTCCTTTATTTTCCTGTGCTAAAATGTCATTCTTGATAATGTGCTATTAAAAACAAGTTTTTATTCCTAATAGGTATTCTTTTCATAGAAAGTACTAACACAAACTCATGTACAAACACGCACACATACATACACACGAAGACAGAAAACCTCATTGCCTATGTCAAAAGCAAACTGAGTATTTAAAAACTGAATCTGAGCATAGCTGAAGAAATAAGATGATATGGAGAAACATATTGTTCCCACAAAAGGTTGCTGCCTAGAGTGGAGAGAATGCCTGAAGAAATAAAGTGAAAGTGATAGTCTGACTGTTTGCGAACCCATGGATTATACAGTCCATGGAATTCTCCAGGCCTTTTCCTTCTCCAGGGGATCCTCCCAACCCAGGGATTGAACCCAGTTTTCCCACATTGCAGGCAGATTCTTGAACAGCTGAGCCACAAGGGAAGCCCAAGAATACTAGAATGGGTAGCCTATCTCTTCTCCAGTGGATCTTCCTGACAGAGGCATCAAATCAGGGTCTCTTGCATTGCAGGCAGATTCTTTACCAATTGGGCTATCAATGAAGTCCTGTGGAGAGAAGTTATTCATAACTGTTAGACTGGGTTGCAGATTATTTTTTGAAGATGACTTAAAAGATAATGGCAGAATGTTTTTGACTCCAGGCAAGGGGCCATGAGTTACTAACCACATTAAATAAAGGAAAAGAAAAACAAAACAAAAAACAGCAACTCACTTTTTCCACATGCAAAGTAGCATTTTTGAAACTGAACAGGACTCTTCAAGGCCTTCCCAGGGACAGACACCTTAGGGTCCTCTGCCTTTTGTTTGTAGAGAAGCTTTAACCTCCTAGGCCTTCCCTGCATTCCAAGGAGCACATTTAATCAAAGAAGTGAGAAAGAGCAGGAAGAGAATAAAGTAGTCAAGCAAGACAAAATAATAATAGTTTAGCCATAAAACAAAGTCAAAGAACTGTAGTTCCTCCTCAAGGGCTGTAGATAATATCTTGTACCATATACTTGAGTTGCTCTGCAGACACTAAAGGTCCCACCAGGTATAAAAGGTTAACTGCATGAAGACTGTGAGCATGTAGATACCACATAGTCTGGAGTCTAGAGGATTGATAATGCTGACTCTTGTGACCTTACCTGGTTATTTCACCATCAACCAATCAGAGAACTGTGCATGAGCTGATCAGGCACCTGTAGCCCACACCACTAACTAACCTCATCTTTTAAAACTCTTCCTGAAAGTCACTGGGGAGTTTGGTCTTTTGTACCTATTCTTCTTTCTTGGTACCTTGAAATAATTGCTGCACTTTTCTTCACCACAACCTGGTGTCAGTAGATTGGTTTGCTGAATGTCAGGTAAGTGAATCCAAGTTCAGTTAAGTAACAATTTGAAGTAAACTATTTCTTCTGTGAGTAAGAATGAGTTTGTATCTTCACTACAGAGAAGATGACAAGGCTTGCACTAGATCTTTTAGCTTCTGTTGTTTTAAATTGTGGCTTTAATTTCGATGGTCATCATATCATACCAAATATTTGGAACTAAGTGGGCTCATTACTTTCCTAAGCTGAAGATGTCCATTAAGAACAGTAGAGTTTAAATATCACCCTGGGCCTTGATAATGAATCCTGTAGCCATGATTCTTATAGCTCCAATAGAGAAGATCTATGTTTTCTGCCATTGGTAATCAGGAGAAAAGTGGAAATACCGTTGTACTTACATATTTAATTCCATGAAAATGATAAATAAAGAAAAACCAGTGTTTAAATGGAGTGAGTTTTAAAAAAGTTGTTTTAGAAGAGGAAGTTTTGAGTGACAATTGAGTAGTTCACATATGTTTTAAGTAAACAACTGGGATTCAGATGCACCTGATCTTGGTTAAGCTTGTAAATATTAGAATTTGACTATATTAGTAAAACTGTGTTTATTAATGTAAATTGTGTGCAGTTAAAACCCTGTCTTTATTTTGTTTATGTAAACACTTTTCCTACATTCACATGGCTCACAGTAATTATAGATACATTCAGATTTTGAAGCTGAATGCCCTCTCTCCTGCAAGTCATTTGGTAGTGATTCTCTCAAGATGCTCATTGGCAAATTGCTAAGTAAAACAAACAGTGATTTAGCACCCTCTAGGTTGACATCCTTTTAGCCTTCTGAGCAGCTTATTGTAGTGGGCTGCCAGATATTTCATATTGAAGGAGCTTCTAGTTAAACCTCTCGCTTTCTGAATTTACTTGAAATGTATAGAACTAGAAGATGACAACTCTGGAGGAGGGCATGGCAACTCACTCCAGTATTCTTGCCTGGAGAATCCTCATAGACAGAGGAGACTAGTGGGCTACAATCCATGGGATCACAAAGAGTTGGGCACAACTGAGCAACTAAGCACAGCACAGTACATTAGATACTAAACTTGGTCCAAGTAGCAAATACTTCTTGTTGGGGTGTGTTTGCAGAAATACTTTCACAAGATTGCTTTGATTCCAATCCTAAAAAAACTTCCTAATTTTCCTTCTTATCTTCACTCATGTTATAATACACCATGCCTCATCACATGTTGTTTGGGTACTTTAAAAGAACAAAGTGTTCTTCCTGCTTCAGGTATTTATCCATACCTGGAGTTATTGTGGCAGATCCAGCTTGTGGTCTTCTCAACAGGTACCTCACTCCTGCCTCCTTGTGAACAGAATTCCACTTTTTAAGGTATTCCTCTTCTTCTGGTAAACCATGGGATATCCAGACTCAAAGAGTATGTCTAATTTAATACAAGTCAATTGTACTGATGAATCAGTCATTTAGGCATAAGAGTGGATGCAAACTGGGCCATGAGACACAAGAAGTCTACTTGGGGTTGTGTACTTAGTAAAGATTTTTTTTCCTTCCTACATAGAGAGTTGAAAAATAGATTGTACTGCATGTTAGACAAAAGTATGCAAAGGCTGGAACTGTTGCAACCACTTTGCAACAATGAATAATTATCACATAAGAACAATCCAGCATGTAGAATGAAAAGAATAAATGACTTTTGAGTTCCTGATTAACTGATCATCAACTAAGGTTTCCTTTATATTAAAACCAAACAAATCATGATTTTCAATTGCTTGAAGCAGATGCATCCAAAAAAATCACCTTTGCTAAAAGCAAACTGCTTATTTTTACTTAATTATTGTGTTTAACACTCCTTGACTCCCCAGTGTCTCAGCAGAGGTCTGAATTCCTAGATATGGCCTTTGAAGTCCTCTGAGATCTAGTCCACTTCCCCTTTACTAGACTTTTTTTCTCATCTTCACTCCTTACACTCCTTACTCATACAAATAGCCACAGAAAGACTACTTACAGAATCCTCAATTCACTATGTGTAATCCTGTTGAAATACCTTCATATAAGCCCTACTACCTTCCTAGAATATACTGCCTACTTTTGAATCATGTGTACTATTTCTAATCACCTTTGAGCTCAGCTTGGATGTTGTCTCCTGAGGTATGATTCTTCAGCATGTTCTGCTCGGCTGGGTGGTCCCTGCTTTGTATTCTCCCAGCCTTTTGTTTATCCTCCAACCTTGAGTCACTTTCTATACTATTTACTGTTACTGATATCAGAGTCTATCTTTAAGATCATGGCCATGAAAATCAGAGACCAGCCTGGTTTATAGATTATTTCTAGGCCTTAATGAGTTCATAATGCTTAATGGGCATATATAATGTGACAATTTAGAAAACTGGTGTTTTATTACTGTATATGACATCAACACACTTTCAGATTGCAGCACTTTTTACAGTATCTAAGTGTCCAGTTTATAACCTTGTCAACTCATGCCCCTTAACAATTGTTAAGAGACCACATTCTTTGAGGTTCCTTAGCCCAGCTCTTCTTGGAATTTATATCTTCTTATCCCAAGTCTCCTACAACCTCAAGAATAGAGGCTGTAAAGCAAGAATTAGACTCTTCAATTCCTAGTTGCTTGTCTGGAGAATGTAAGGAAAATGGAGCACCTATTATGTGTTAGGTATTTACATGATTTCTGTTTTTATAAAACATAGACTCCCCAGTGATACAAATATATGTGCCTTTGGAGGAATTTTAGAATGATATAGACCACGATGCAATCATTTCAGCCAACTGGAGAAGGAAATTCAGAGAAGATTTTAGAGAGGAAGTGAGATGGGAGCTGATCTTTGAAGGAAACATGGGTATGTCCAAGGCAGAAAGCGAGGAAAGGACATAAATGTCAAAGGAAACACTTGAAGTGAAGATGTGAATCTGATGGCTAAAATGTGAGCTGGAAGTGATCTGCTTTACTGGCCACAGTCCTGCTGCCCCAGGAGTTGTGATCCATGCCAAAAGACACTTCCTCCCTCCCTACCTCTGCCAACCAAATTCGGTTGATACTAAAGTGAGTACACAATCCAAGAGCCAGAACCTCTGATTTGTAAATAGACACATATTCTCTCTATTCTCTCATGAATAAGAACCAAGAGGTGCTAATGTTGATGACTCTAATTAACATAGAAAACCTGGAAATACTAGGGGGCAGTTACAAGGTTAAGCTGAGGAGATGAACTGGCAGAGAATAATGAAGCAGACACACAGAGGAAAGGACCACCTATATTTGTTCCCTTCTTACCCAGATGTTAACAGACTCCCTCAAGGTTAGTATGTGAGCTAGTATGTGAGTGGAGTGGTGTTAGAATACAAATCTTCCTGACTCCAAAGTCTCTGCTAGTGATATTACATGAAAATGAAAAAATAAAAAGACAGCAAATATACACAACAGAAAAGATGTTGCTTACTGATTCTTAAATGAGTGCATAGAGTCATGTAAGGAAATATAAGATTATTCCTAAGCATAAAAGTGACTTTTAATATAGCAATAGCTAACATTTTTGGGGCAATTCAGTTCAGTTCAGTTCAGTTCAGTTGCTCAGTTTTGTCCGACTCTTTGCGACCCCATGAATTGCAGCATGCCAGGCCTCCCTGTCCATCACCAACTCCCGGAGTTCACTCAGATTCATGTCCATCGAGTCAGTGATGCCATCCAGCCATCTCATCCTCGGTCGTCCCCTTCTCCTCCTGCCCCCAATCCCTCCTAGCATCAGAGTCTTTTCCAATGAGTCAGCTCTTCGCATGAGGTGGCCAAAGTACTGGAGTTTCAGCTTTAGCATTACTATATGCCAAACACTGTTCTAAGTCCTTTACATTGATTACCTCATTTTAGGGGGTTTTAAGGCATGCTGCATTCTAGAACTTATCGTTCCATAAATTACTTTTCAGGGAACTTGAACTGATTGGTAATGCACAGTAGTCTTTTCTTTTTTTCAAAGAATCCTCTATTTAAGTGTGTTTATTATATATGTACTTCTAGCTCCAGATTTTTTTTTATTCCAGTCTCAATACAAATAGGAAAAAAAAAATCAGTAGAGAAGAGACTGACCAATCCAATGATAATTTAATTAGTTTTTAGTAAAATGATTAATATACATGATCCTTTACATTTCTAAAACTGATTTTTTAAAGTATGTTCACAATTATATCATTTTAATCTTATAAAACTCTGTGAGTTGAGGAGATTATGATATCATGTTAATAAGGCCAATCTTTTCACCTGGAATCCAGAGAGTGGATGAGGAAAGTAGCTGGTCTAAGGCCTGAGTAGGTGGAGAGCTCACTAAGGCAGAAAGCTGCTTGATTTCTCAGGTTCTAGCTACAGCTCTATGTCAGGGACTCTATGTAGGTGAAATGCTGTGATTTACTCCATAGCCAATCTGTGATTTGATGTTGACTTCTTTCTGATTTGGATAGAGTTGTTCTGAGTAGGATAAAAATAAAATCAAGTTAATCTAATCCTTTTCACTATTTTTAAAACTCAGCCAGCCCATGTCAGACTAGGTGCCTTCCTGTGGTTATTAGGGTCTCTTGTTTTCCACTCTACCATGGGATATGTTGAAGGTGACATCAATAAGATGGCAGGAAAAAAGTTCTCAGCCCTTATGCCCCAACCAAAACAATAATTTAACAACTACCCATGGACAAAAATTGTCTTGGGAGAGCTCTGGAGTAAAACTAACAAGCTGAAGCAACCAAGAAGTGCGGGGAGCCACCCCTGACTGAGGGGGCTTTCGGCCCAAGGCATAGCTCAGTGAGCTTCCTTATTTTAAGGGCCTGGGCTGGAGGCAAGGCTCTGGGAGCTGCCTTATCCTAAGGGCCTATGGGAACACAGGCATAGCTCTCTGTCCCGCCACCCCTGATTGATTCTTGAGGCCAGGAAAACATCTCCTGCCTTGATGTGACTCCCTAGGTCTAACAATAGTTATCTTAATAATTAACCAATGAGTAACTACCTGTTTTCTAAGATGTATGACGTGCATGCTTTAGGTTTACTCTGCCTCTTTTCTTGTTTTAAGGTATAAAAATCACAAGCTCAATAAAGACTGTCAGTTGCATGAAACCTGCCTCATGGTTGATTGCTTCTGAACCTCTCAACCCCATCTTTTCTTTCTTCTTTGTTTCTCAGCCTCGTTGCCCTTCTTCAGGACCGTTCGACTTTGCTGGCTGGCACCGGCAAAGAAGAAGATAAAAAACTGATTTATGCTGACACTATTTCAGCTGTTGAAGCTGCCTCGAGGCTTTGCTGTTGTGTTTCACTGGAGCCTTAGCCACTATTGTGGCCCCTTGGAGATATAGATGCCACCACTGCCAATTGCCCAGAGCTGAAGTCACAGTCTTACATATGTATGCCCAGGCCATGGGTACCCAATCATATGTCCTTGGCAATGGTGCTTCACACATCCTTGTGTGTGTTCTCAGTCCTGGCATTATCACACACCCCACTCAGACAGCCCATAAGAGTGAAGGTCTATCCTCAAGGAAGCCAGTGCTTAAAGTCTGAAAGAGGTTATACCTTTTTCAAATGTGCAGTCGCCAATGCAAGATTATAAGAAACAAGAAAAATCAAGGTGACATGACACCAAAAAAGCAAAATAAAATTTAAGAAGNCACTCAGACAGCCCATAAGAGTGAAGGTCTATCCTCAAGGAAGCCAGTGCTTAAAGTCTGAAAGAGGTTATACCTTTTTCAAATGTGCAGTCGCCAATGCAAGATTATAAGAAACAAGAAAAATCAAGGTGACATGACACCAAAAAAGCAAAATAAAATTTAAGAAACCAATTTCCAAAGAAAGTGATAGCTGCAAATTGCATAATAGAGTTAAAACAGTTGTTTTAAATAAATACAGTGAGCTACAGAATGCAGACAATTTAACAAAATAAGAAAAACTTTACATGGACAAAATAAAAGTTTAACAGGGAGATAAGAATCATAAAATGAACCAAAGATAAATTCTAGACCTGAAGAATACAATGAATAAAATGAAAAATGTAATAGAGAGCTTTGATATAAGACTTCATCAGGCAGAAGAAATAATTAGTGAACTCAAAGACTAGTCATTTGAAAACTACTCAAGCAACTCCTGCAACTCAATTCCAGAAAAAAATAAATGACCCAATAAAAAAATGGGCCAAAGAACTAAATAGACATTTCTTCAAAGAAGACATACAGATGGCTAAC
>SJYA01014609.1:0-10330 GCA_006410615.1 Neotragus moschatus
GTTGGTCATAACTTTCCTTCCAAGGAGCAAGCATCTTTTAATTTCATGGCTGCAATCACCATCTGCAGCGATTTTGGAGCCCAAAAAAATAGTCAGCCACTGTTGCCACTGTTGCCCCATCTATTTGCCATTTACTTCAATAAATAAATAGGAAAATTAATATTAAGATTAAAAAGAAATAATGCTGTTTACAACATTATAGTGTACCTCTTTTGATGAACTTATAAGCATATCTGTTAAATATAGATGTAAAAGTGAGTAGCTGTACTATAAGGTATTTATACTTCAGCTTGAATAAATATGGTGGAAGTTTTCCAAATTAGTTATATCAATTTTAAGTCTTTTTCTCTGCACACATTTATTCAATGATCATCTCATGAAAAGGAATATTATTAGATGACTGTTTTCTTCATTGTAGGTTTCAAAATCATGAATGAGGGTCAGACAGCAGGATTGTGACCTGTTTATATGAATTTGCCACGCAAAATAGAATGTCTTGATTTATGACTTAAGAATTTTTCCTCTCAGGAGAGTAGATTAAACACTTGGTCCCTAGAGATGTTTGCAGGCTTATTGCAAAGGAAGAAATTCACCAAAATCTCTGTAGCGAGTAAGTTCAGGCAATCTCACTGATAGACAGTTCAGAGGGAAGCTTCCAACACCAGTCACCAAGCAGGCAGCAAGGACCAGGGAGGGATGCTAAGACCAAGAACCAGGCAACCTGAGATGATGTCTCACCCCTGCCAACCTTGTGTTAACTTCTTGATTTATCTGAGCCTTTATTTTCTCACTTACAAAATAAGGGTCTTAACCCAGACTCCAATTTTTGAGAGTTAGATGAAAATACTTCGTATCATATGTATGGAGTATAATTATGTGAAGTAGACCAAGCTTGTGTTTTACGTCAAAGAGCTATGAACATGTTCTTAGATGCCAACATTAAATCCTTGTGTGCTTTGTGGTCATATTCCTGAAAATACATTGCCCCACCTTGTTTAACAGTGCGTGGTTCAGCCTCCAGGGATTTCAGTATCTCACTAACATGCCCAGGTGGTCAGCAGTTAACCAGCTAGCTTACTAATTAATTTACTAATTGGACTACGGATTTCCTTTCTCTCACAAGTGGTGATGACGTGTGTGCTCCCAGGAGGCATGGTCACCTCCCATGTCTCCCCCTAACCAGTCCCAAAACTCCTGTGTGAGGCTTTTCGGTGCTTTTACTTTCGATATGAGTTACTTTGAAAAGCAGTCAGATGTGATGGAGTATGTATGACAGCCAAAAATGCCAGAGTCTTCTTCAACTCAGGTGTTTATTGGGACTGAACATGACAGGGAAAAGATACGTCATCTGTATGAATTTGCTTACCTCCTCCTCATCGCATTCTCTCCCCTTCTCTCTTGTTTTTCCTCCTTATGTCCCCATGTGTGCCGGGTGCAGTGCGTTTGGCGTAGTTATGCAGCCGATGAGAAATCTGTCTCCGTTGCAACCTGGAAGCCGCACCTGAAGGCCTTGCACACCTGCAGCCCCACCAAGTAGGTGTCAGTGTGACGGTCGGTGCTGTAGCTGAGTCTCCTTAAGTCTGTGAAACAAACCACGGACACACAACCACACACATACCCATAACTACACTCATATACAACGTGTCGATTCGAGGAGTGTCTTATTCTCTGTTGTTTTTTGAGATTCAAATCTGTTTGGTAACAGCTCAGGTATGAAACTGAATGGACTCAGTATTATTGCTCACCATCCACAGATTGGGCTTAAAGGTGAAAAGCATCTAAACTTTATAAAGATTTATTTTTACTCTGCTTATTTTCTAACATCTCATTTCATAAAGCCCACCAGAATTCCTAAGGTAAGTGCTGGGGTTCTGGAAAAACCAGTGACTGTTAAAACACCCCCCATCACCTGACCCAACAAAAGGCTGTTTGGGAAGCATTGTGTCTGCACATTTAAGGGCCTCACAGTCATTCCTCCTTGAGGAACGCCTTACTGGACAAGTGTTGAGCTTCACTTGCAGATCAAACATCAGTAGCAAAACAAGAGAAGTGGGTACAGTGAGGTGAGGGGAGCATCCAGTACAGTTTGGGATTAGTGTTCAAAATTTAAAGAGACCTTACCTCCATTCATATGTTATCTGCCAAATAGGTCAGCTGGCTATTCTTCAGCTCAGGGTGGGGAAGTCGCAACCCCCTGTGCTTGGAAGGGAGGTGGCTGGGAAGATGCTACACAGACTGAGGGCTGCCACAGCGTCTTTAATTCCCAAACAGTCCCTAGTCCCAGGAGCCTGGTCTCTGGTTCAGCTAACACACTAAACCATAGTCACCATCTGATTAAAGAAATCCTCAGTGAAACTAGCAAAGCCGGTAAGCCAGAGACGGGCTCCCTGTGAGTCACCCGCTGGACTAGTGGTCAGTCCCCGGATTGTTCAGAGTGCATTTGAGCACCTGCTGTCTCCTTTCAGAGCCCTTTAAAGCCTTAGTCCCAGGGGCCTCATGGAATTAGAGCAGCTGATGACTGTGATGGTCCAAGAAAACTCTTCTTACAGAGTGCAGGAGAATCAGCTGGGGAAGCCCTCAGGGCTGGTTCCCTGGAGCCACTGTCTCCCAGGAGATCTGTGGGACCATTGTTAACTCAGGGGATCTGTTACAATGCTTCCCTGCACTGCTCTGAGCCTGGGGTTCGCATCCATGGGTGATGATGAGAGCTGGCCAAGGTCACCTCTGACCCTACGGGGGAGGTCAGGGTCACACCTGTGCCAATACCTGCGACAGAGATGCACTGACCCAGGATGCTGGAGGGGGCACAGTCTCAGTGGAGATAGAATCCACTTTTCATTCAGATCTCAGAATTCAGTGAAATTCCCCTTATTCAGTATTAGATTCTTTCAAAGTTTTAGTATTTTAAAACAAAAAAATAGGAATATAACTGGTGTGCCATCTGTTCCTTGGGTATATATGAATCAAAAATGGGAATTGTATAGAAAGTGTATGTCTCATCTCCAGGAAGGTTGCTGGGGAATGTGTAAGACGTAGGCGAGTGGGGGAAAAAAAAAAAGGAAAACAAAACAAAAGAAGGCTCTCGAGTGACAGGAGAGCGTGGGCTATTATTTCATTATGTGTGATTATTTGGCTTCCCACTTCCTACCGTTTTTGGTTTCAAAGCCATCCTGAAACCTGGAAAAGCTATTCAGTAATGAGTCAAATTCTTGCAGTGCAGAAACTGTTGTTTTACTCCCATGGCTTCTTTTTCTCTGATATTTTCGCTGTTTTTAGTGGGAGTGGAGAAATTTGTGCACATACCCTGCCTTCATCCTGCCCACTGTGGCCACCAGCACCCTCCCCTCTCTCTGCTCTCCCTGAGCCCTGGGAGCCTCTGGGTCTCAGCCTTATTTATGAATGACAGGTGTGTGCCCAGGAGGACAATAGCCACTGCAAAGCTCCTCTCCCTCCAGTTCACAGTTTATTGTCCCAAACTGCATGGTTCTTAATCCTTGCTGTTATTGTCGTTTTTTGTTAAACCATTGAAAACATGGTGGTTAATTATGGACTCTTTCTCAAGAAAAATATTCAATGCTCCAAAATCAAAATTTTGCCGACAATTTTAATTTACAAACTCCCTGAAGACAAGTTCAGAACCTTTGCTTTAGAAACAATCCTGCTTTAATCAAATGTGTAAGTTTGTGAGGAGGCTAATTTACAATGACTTAGAGGGATAATTTTACATTTGTAACACACTGGCTTACGGACTGCAGAGTGATGTAGTAAGAAACAGATCAAAACTTCTTCACATCATGAATTTCCTAGAGTGTTTCAGGTTAAGAATCTCTGAAGGGTAAGTTCATTCACTCATTCATGGGTTCATACAGACATGAGCACAGTCAGGGAGGAAGGGATTTCCCTCTGCCTTCCTAGGTCCTTCCAGATGGTCTAAGAATTAAGTTGACATGAGACAGATTAACAGGAGAAAATCAAGAGTTTAGCAATATGTTCACATGAGAGGGACCCAGGAGAACTGAGTGACTCGACAAAAGTGCCAAAGCCCTCTCCTTAAACACCACCTTCGGCTGAAGACAAAGGAGGATGTCGGGTCTGGTTTGGGAGGGAGGCAGTGCACCTGGATACGGGGAGCCAGCTGCTTGGTAAAGGAGTTGCCTCTGCTGGTTGGACTAGCAGAGACGGCAGGACACGGAGAGGACTCTGGTGGAGACAGTCACCTCCAGGCCCTGCTGAGCGTCCCCACCCACACCCAGCCCATCGCCCTCACAGACCTCTCTGGTGACAGCCTATTCTGGGGCAACAGGCCCTTTACCTAAATTCTTTTAGGTCGTTAAGGGAAAGATAACAAAAAAAAAACTTCCTAAGACTTCCATTTCTTAAAAAAATTAATCAGCCTGAGGCTCAAGAGGGAGGGGATATATATAACTCGATGGCTGATCCTTGCTGATCCATGGCAGAAACCAATACAATATTGTCATTATCCTTCAATTAAAATTAAATCCTCATGAATTTATCCTCATGCCAGAGACACACTTTGGGGTGCCAGATTTGGGGGGTGCCACATTCTGCTCCCCTACAGCACCTACTGGGTCACAGCGCTGCCCTGGGCACAGGGAATGCAGCAACGGTGGAGGAAGAAAACCAAGAGAATCTTGGGCTGAGCTCGGGGAGTCTAAATGCAAGAGATACTGGCCAGAGACAGTGAAAATAAATAAGCAAAATATATAATAGAGCAGATGATGCTAAAGAGAGAAAAGTAAAGTTGAGGAGGAATTAGGGGGGCAGTGGGGGCTATGATTTTAAATAGCTGGTCAGGAGAGAGATTATATTATCAACAGCAGGAGCAGCGATGATGGCTTTGTTATCAGTAAAGACCAAGGCCTGAGACCTTGTCCTCCCAGTGAGAGACACCATGGGCTGCCTTGACTGTTCATCGTTATTCCCAAGGATGATGGAACAGCTGTGAGGGGGCAGGGGCAGAGATGCTTCTCAGACCTTCTGGACACTCTCCCTTCAGATCCGGTTCATTTGCTGCATGCACTTTTGAGGTCTTAGCAATTGCAGAGTTTTGTTCTAACGACAGAAGGATTTAGGGAAGGAACACTTTTCTTGATTTTCATCTCAAAGAGAGTGAAGGCTGTGCAGAGGGTGAAGCACAGGTAACTGTGCTATTTGGGGAAATGAGTCAGATACTTTATGAAACTGTGTGGATCCTCAAGCTCCCCGGGGCCACGTGGCACCTTAGGGAGTTAGAATTTAGAGATTTTCGACTTCAAGGCCTTCGATTTATTCATAAGAAAATTGACACCCACAAGAAAGTGACCCATGTGCCCAAGGACACACAGCTCATTTACAAAGAGTAGGGACCCTGCACCATGTTGGGTAGACCCGAATTTGCTAAAACGGTTTATTAGACCACCTAACACTAAGCTAGGTTGGCTATGTGCCTAATTTCCTGCAAGGAATTCACATTAAAAAAAAAAAAATCTGCCTCAACAAGTCATTAACATACAAAAACCACAGTCACGCATGAACTAAAGCAGATTAAATAGCCCCAGAGTCTGCCTGAACCTCAGGGACTCCAGCTTCAGTGTAACCAGCACAGCAGTTCTAAGAGTCTCTACTGATGCTGGTTAGATCAGAACCACTTTTTCCTAAACCCTGGATGACTTTGGCTGATAAAGACTCTATAGCTTTTGGTCACATGTGGGCGCTATCTGGGGTCTGTGCCACAAAGAACACAAGTTAGAAATTTGGATACATTAATGATGAAGTGTTTTGCTTCTATGGCTCTTGCTCAAAAAGAAAGGATTACTCAAGGAACTAGATTCCCCAGTTTGGTCATTATCAAGTGCTGTAAATGTGTTCACCATGTATCATCATTTTTCTTCTGTCTGCACGCACCTGAAGGAAAGAGCAAGGGGAAGCTTCAAGCAGGTTTGTAATTTCTTTTCTGCTACGTGTTTGTTGGTAAACCTGACCCCTCACCTATGTTTTAAATGTGTCTCATGTGAGAAAAATCGATCATCAAATGCAAGGTGATTAAAGGTGACCTTTCACAAGATTGCCTGCAAAGGTTGCTGTTGTATTGATTTTCGCCCCCCCCCTTGGGAGTGTCTTTCCCTAAGTCACTCAGTGCTTTTTACAATCTGCAGAGCATGGGACATTCTGGGGAAAAAATAATAATTATGGTCTTTGGTTGTTCCTTGCTGCTGTTTTCCCAGAGTCTGACTGAGTATTCAAATCCCATGAAGCAGGATAAGATCTACTCCCTTCACCAGGCTCCTTCTTTTAGAGTGAGAAATTGCATGGTTTGGGGCAGGGGATGGGAAGGAACACTGTGTTCAGGAGGTAAGGACAAGCTCTCTGTGACGTCTCCGGCTCGTTCAGAACTCAGGCGCCCTAATCCTTTAGTTAGGAAGAAGATAATCCTCCTGGACACGTCACCAAATGAAGTTCACTGTACGGTCATTCTTCCGTGCCTTAGAAGGAAATGCTTTATCAGATTAAGTAGTAGAAAGCTAGACCCAGAGGGAACAGGAACTGAAAGAGCACATTTTAACCTGGGTTCGTGACTGCCAAGAAGGATCTGGGTTTGGGAACAGAACCCAGAAGGAGAGAGCTGCATGATTCCCAGCCCAGATGGGCTGAGGAAGGACAGAGAAGAACCAGCAGGGAGTCCCAGCCCCTGCGATTCCTTCCCATGAGGGATGCAAGGTTTTTCCAGTCATGACCACCCATCCCAGTGATGAAGAAACACAGGCACTCCCTGCCCTGAGCTGGCCCCTGAGTGGGGAGCCAACGGAGGTCCAGGGATTGTGTTGTTAGCTTTGTGCTGTTACACGAATGACCGTTATATATTTATCATGATGTATGTATTCACTCCTGAAATCAGAGTTGCGCGTTCTCTAGAGATGATGAGTCTCTGGGTCATCCATTTCTGCATTATCTCAACACTTAAAACGATTATAAACAGCCACAAAGAAACCTTCATTTGTGATGAGAGGTAGATGTGATTGGACGTACCCATTTGTCAGGGTAGGGAAGCCCACGTGGGTTCTGGCACTGGAGACGCTGCTTTTATGTGGCAGATACAGAGTAAATGCAGAAGGCGGTGGTGCTCTCCAGGTGGTATTTCCAGAAAATTTCAGTGGCTCAAAGAGTTGCTCTTCACTTTAGAGGTATTTGTGCTCAAAAAGAAGAACTGGGCTTTAGACACTGGACGAGGTGGGCTGAGCAGCTATGCCCCTCGTGTCCTGCTTTGTGTAGACTCCACACAACCACACTCTCCTCCTAGGTGGAAATTCTACTCGAGACAAAGTCAAACGAAGCAAATCATAGTCACTGTGTGCCGTTTTGGTCTCTTGAATGACATTCGAAGTTTTCTTTGTCTTGATGGCATCAATTTACTGATTATCGCAAAGAGGAGCCTGTCGATTTATAGTCAGTGTGAAAGAAAAAAAAAAAGGACCCCATCGTCTCCAAGTCCTCAAGACAAGATGTGTATAAGAGACAGGCTCTCACCCNTGAATGACATTCGAAGTTTTCTTTGTCTTGATGGCATCAATTTACTGATTATCGCAAAGAGGAGCCTGTCGATTTATAGTCAGTGTGAAAGAAAAAAAAAAAGGACCCCATCGTCTCCAAGTCCTCAAGACAGAGACCCTCTTTGGCAGACATGACCTGAAAATCAGGTCACCTGCCTGGGTTTCACCCTCCAGAGGGGACATTTGTAAATCATGTGGTGGTTTTGCTTCAGCATAGCCGTGAGTGAGGGGCCACCCTGGGCTGACGGCAACACTGCCCTTCTCCAAAGCTCACCGAGGCTGAGGGCACAGGCAGAACTCTAGCAGTCAGGCTGCCGTCCAAACGTGAACCGACCAGACTATGACCAAATGTTCTAAATGCCGGGATGCTCGTGTTATTTATATACCTAAAACGTTATACGGCGTTTCCCTAAATGTCATATACCATGTTCATATGCCTAAAGTGTTAAGATCTATTCTGCATGGTTGGGGCTGAGTCTGTCAAAGATTACCCACCCCCCTGTAGACTTGTACTTGGAGCTTCCCTGGTGGCTCAGCCGTAAAGACTCCATCTGCAATGCAGGAGACACAGGAGACGCAGGCTTGATCCCTGGATCAGGAAGATCCCCTGGAGTAGGAAATGGCAACCCACTCCAGTATTCTTGCCCAGAGAATCGCCATGGACAGAGAAGCTGGGCAGGCTACAGTCCATAGGGTCACAAAGAGTCGGACATGACTTAATGACTAAGCAACACAAAACAGACTTCACCTGAGCCACACTGCTGGCTCAGAGAATCACACAGAGACGTCTAGCTTCTCTGCGGTCTTTGAACATTTGGCAAAAACCACCGTGAACACAGCACATGTTGCTGTGCGGCACACGTCTTTCTTCACGCTTTGCCAGCACACACTGGGGTCTCCTGTACGCCAGTCCACATATGATGTCACCATGTGTGAAGCCATGACGGGGAATGTGCTCCGTAAACACTTCTTGGGTGGCATAATAAGATGCCCCTCACCTCTAGTACTTGACGTACTAGAGAGAAAAGACCAACAAGAGAGGTCAAGAGGAGGAATATAAAAAGAGAGAAAATGGAAAGTTAACATTTCAGTCATCTGAAGGAAGTCAGGTGCAGTCCCACTTTAATGTGACCTTCGTTTCCCCCACTGTGACCCCCTGGGCAGTGACGTGTTCAAGGCAGATGCAGACAGGTCGTAGTAACAACAGCAGCACTAGCCCAGGAAGTAACAACTCTGCCCTCCATTGAGCAAGTGTGCACAAAGGACGTGTATCCTGATGATAATTCTCCCGTAGAAGCAGCAGCTCTGAGTCCAGAATACGGCTGGCGAGTGTTGGACCCAAGTTCAGACTGGCTGATAACACTGCTTTGGCTACAGCTGTACCACTGTGATTCAGATAAGGGAGCGTGGATACACTGCAGCCAACCCTGTTATCCTCCAGAGCCTGGAATCTCCTAAAGGCTTCCTCAAGGGACCTCTTTGTACATGCTAAGACCTGGCAGGGACCCAGATGTAGGAGAGTCTACCCAGCAGCCAGCACTGCCCCCATCGAGGGGCCAGGACAGTAGATCAGGCCCCTCTCTACACACTCATCTACACCCCTGGGGAACTGGGTCCCCTGCTTCAGGACCTTCTTGTGAGAAGATTTTGTCTTCCTACATGGAGATTAGCTTGTGGCTTCTAAAAACTCGTGCACAGCCTCTCGGGCTAAGGAAAGGCACCCAGTCCCAAGACGGTGACCAATTCAAAAATCTTCTTTAAAAATATAACACATCAGCCTCCAGGAAAGCTTGCTAATCAAGCTTAGCTGAACAAGAGCGACCCTGGTACCAGGTCAGGTGTGAATCACCATCCATCTCAGCCGACCCCGCCCTGTTCCTCTTCTGAACCCAAAAACCCTGCTTCTTCGGCATCATTCAGTTGTTTGCTTTTTCCTTTCCATCTTCCCACTGAAACAGTTTTCACCCCATGTGTGGTGGTAAATGGTGTCTACTGATTTTATTCTAATTAATCATCCCACTGAGTAACTTTTCCCACTCATTTTATACGCTAGGCAGTTCTCTGGGTATAAATGGCCACTTTGCAAGGACAGAATGTCCCTGCAAACTCATCCAGTATCCTCACCTTCCTCTCTCCACCTCCACCAAGCTCACTAGGCTGTGAGTTAGCTATCACAATGGTACGAGAAAGCTCTTACTTCTTCCTACCTGTTAAGGTTTTATTGCTCCAAAGACAGATCATACATCAGAGCCTTGGGGATTATCCATAAATCTCCCTGCCTCTGCTAACCCTGTCTGCTTAATCAACACTCAAAGACCATATGGCTGCTTTGTAGTTCAACCGCCTTAATGCAGGTCTTGAGGCATTAAGAGAGCCCTGCCAGACTTCTTAGGAGACTCTCTAAAGTTGCTTTAACGGGTGCTTGTGAGACAGTTATAAAGATGCGTGTCTTAAAAGTTAAAGCATAAGCAAGACTCATTACATTACATCCTGTGCTGTGGTCCACAGGGTGCTTTGCCGGAACTGTTCCTGCGCGGTTGCCTTTATTAGATTCTGAGAAGTGTGACTCTCAGGAGAGAGTGTGACAACACTGATGGAAACACCGTTCTCTTCTATTTCTGCTGCATTTATTTTCCATTATTTATATGTCTTTCTTTTGTGTGCAGAGAATGATCTGCATGGGCTGTTAAACTAAACTCAAGGAAACGACTTCTTTTTTCAGCACAGTCAACTTGTGTCCTTATCGGCAAAAGGTTAGGTTGTTGCAAAAACAATTTTTTTTT
>SJYA01014610.1:0-10342 GCA_006410615.1 Neotragus moschatus
AGTATTGAAGTTTCAGCTTCAACATCAATCCTTCCAATGAAACCCAGGACTGATCTCCTTTAGGATGGACTGGTTGGATCTCCTTGCAGTCCAAGGGACTCTCAAGAGTCTTCTCCAACACCACAGTGCAAAAGCATCAATTCTTAAGTGCTTAGCTTTCTTTATAGTCTAACTCTCACATCCATACATGACTACTGGAAAAACCATAGCCTTGACTAGATGGTTCCAACTTACTTTGTTGACAAAGAAATTCCTCTGCTTTTTAATATGCTGTTTAGGTTTGTTGTAATTTTCCTTCTAAGGAGCAAGTGTCTTTTAGTTTAAGTGTCTAATTTAATTTAATTTAATTTAATTAGTGTCTTTAATTTCATGGCTACAATCACCATCTGCAGTGATTTTGGAGCCCCCCAAAATAAATTCAGCCACTGATTCCACAATTTCCCCACCTATTTGCCATGAAGTGATGGAACTGGATGCCATGATCTTCGTTTTCGGAATGTTGAGCCTTAAGCCAACTGTTTCACTCTCCTCCTTCACTTTCATCAAGAGGTTCTTTGGTTATTCTTTACTTTCTGCCATAAAGGTAGTGTCATCTGCATAGCTGTGGTTATAGATATTTCTCCCAGTAATCTTGATTCCTGCCTGTGCTTCTTCCAGCCCAGTGTTTCTCATGATGTACTCTGCATATAAGTTAAATAAGCAGAGTGACAATACACAGCCCTGACATACTGCTTTTCCTATTTGGAATCGATCTGTTATTCCATGTCCTGTTCTATCTGTTTCTTCCTGATCTGCATACACGTTTCTCAAGAAGCAGATCAAGTGGTCTGGTATTCCCATCTTGTTCAGAATTTTCCACACTTTATATTGTGATCCACACAGTTAAAGGCTTTGGAATACTCAATAAAGCAGAAATATGTGTTTTTCTGGAACTCTCTTGCTTTTTCCATGATCCAGTGGATGTTGACAATTTGATCTCTGATTTCTCTGCCTTTTCTAAAACCAGCTTGAACATCTGGAAGTTCACAGTTCACATATTGCTGAAATCTGGCTTGGAGAATTTTGAGCATTTCTTTACTAGCGTTTGAGATGAGTGCAATTGTGCAGTAGTTTGAGCATTCTTTGGCATTGCCTTTCTTTGAGATTGGGATGAAAACTGACCTTTTGCAGTCCTGTGGTCACTGCTGAGTTTTCCAAATTTGCTGCCATATTGAGTGCAGCACTTTCACAGCATCATCTTTTAGGATTTGAAATAGCTCAACTGGAATTCCATCACCTCCACTAGCTTTCTTTGTTGTGTTGCTTCCTAAGGCCCACTTGACTTCACATTCCGGGATGTCTGGCTCTAGGTGAGTGTGAGTGATCACACCATCATGATTATCTGAGTTGTAAAGATCTTTTTTGTACTCTTGCCACCTCTTAATATCTTCTGCTTCTGTTAGGTCTCTATCATTTCTGTCCTTTATTGAGCACATCTTTGCATGAAATGTTCCTTTGGTATCTCTAATTTTCTTGAAGTGATCTCCATTCTTTCCCATTCTCTTGTTTTCATCTATTTCTTCACACTGATTGCTGAGGAAGGCTTTCTTATCTCTCCTTGCTGTTCTTTGGAACTCTGCATTTAAATGCAGTTCTTTTTCTCCTTTGCTTTTCATTCTCCTTTTCTCACAGCTATTTTTAAGGTCTCCCCAGGCAACCATTTTGCTTTTTTGCATTTATTTTTCTTAGGGATGGTCTTGATTCCTGTCTCCTGTACAGTATCACGAACTTCTGTCCATAGTTCTTCAGGCACTTTATCTATCAGATCTAGTCCCTTAAATCTATTTCTTGCTTCTACTGTATAGTCATAAGGGATTTGATTTAGGTCATGCCTGAATAGTCTAGTGGTTTTCCCCACTTTCTTCAATTTAAGTCTGAGTATGGTGGTAGTTCCTAAGTTGTGTCCGACTCTGGCAACCCAGTGGACTGCAGCCCACCAAGCTTTTCTGTCCATGGGATTTCCCAGGCAAGAATGCTGGAGTGTGTTGCCACTTACTTTTCCAGGGGATCTTCCTGACCCAGGGATCAAACATGTGGCTCCTGCATTGCGGGCAGATTCTTTACCCAGTGAGCCATTGAGGAAGCTGTGTATAGTAATATATAAATTTATATTTCCTGATTCATTTACATATACAAAAATATACATAATACATAAATGATTTACTATTGATTCTCCAGGCAAGAGTACTGGAGTGGGGTGCCATTGCCTTCTCCATATAACTATATACACACATTGCAAATGTCTATATACATATGTGTAAAATATAAACAATTTTATATACATTTACACATATGCATATATGCTCTGCTTATCAATTATTTATTATCTTACAGCTGTAGAGGTCAGTAGTCTAAAATGAGTAAGCAGTGTGGTATCCTTTTTAGACCCACTGGAAAGAATTTATTATATTTATTTCTTTTTCTAGCTTCTCAAGGCTACATATATTCCTTTGCTTGTGGCCTCACATCATTCTGACTTCTATTTTCTTCGTCACATCCCTGATCCTCCTGTTTACTTCCTATAAGGACACTTGTGAATATATTAGGCTCAGCCAGATAATTCAGAATAACCTTCTCATATCATGATCATTAATGTAATAACATTTTCAAAGTATCTTTTGCTATGTATCATACCCTTAGGTTTCAAGTGTTAGGATGTGGAATTTTTGATGGAGGTGCATTTTTTTATTTTGGCTTACCATCAGATTCAATAGTAAATAATATTAAAAGTTTTATACTTGTGTATATATTTTCAGCACATTTTAGTTATTTTTCTCTAATTGATTTATTATATTAGTCATCATTCCAGACCCTTTTATATATGTGAAGATTTTAAGAAATGCCATATAAAAGCAATCTTCAAATACATTTTATTGTTAATAGGTCCATTTTTCTTTTTATTTATGACTATCTAATTGAATGTTTATTTTCAAAATTCATTATGTTAATATTGATAAAGCCCTTTGAATGTACTACTTCATTATCTGAATAGACTCATTTTCTTCTAGGTGGTGTGTAAAGCCTCATTGCACAGTAATAGGATTTTAATGGCAGATCTCCTCAAATAAACCTCTAGGATCCCTGGAATGTTCCTAACTTTCAGATGTTATTATCTGCATATGTGCTGATTGGCTCAAGATTATTTTAAAGGTGAAAAGATATTCATTATGAAACCACAGGTTAAGAGAACAGCCATCAGCCTGCTACTAAAATAATTTGAAGTGATTTTTTCATCTATGTGAATTACCTTTAATGATGTAATGTAGCAAAGTAGCTTGGTCTTCAGGCCTTTATTAGAAACTTGCTTTTCCCTGAAATATATATATATATATATATATTTAAATATATATATATATATATATATATATTACTTTCTATGACTTTGTCCTTTATATTTTGCAAAGGTTAGGCCACTCTTTGACTCATTAATGCAATTTCATATATTTAGCCCCACAGTACCTTCTTCCCAGTATTTGTTTTTGACTGACTAAGTCTGACATATGAACATAATTCCATACAAAGCTGAAAGTCAAATTCTAGGCATCTTAGTTAACCAGTTCAAACCTGGAAATATGGACAAAAAAGCACAATAGAAGGCAAGGATTAAATATCTTTTAAACAGAAGAAATAAAATGTCAAAGATGATACAATGTTTCACCAGAAAGAAAGAAAAGAAAAAAAAATTATAGGATTAAAATTTTTCCAAATTTAACACTTCTTTTTCTTTTACCAGAAGTATATAAGCATTAACTTCATGTTCAAATATTAACAGGCGTCTGAAAAGAAGACAATAATATTCTAAGATTTTATGAATCCTACTTACTATGATTTATAAAGAAAATAAGCTCAAATGATATGTAGTACATATGCTCAAATGATATGTCATTAGAATTTAGGACATCTGTCTGTGATGTGTGTGTGTGCTCAATCTCCCAGACCTGTTTGACTCATTATGACTCCATGAACTGTAGCCTGCCAGGCTCCTCTGTCCATAGAATTTTCCAGACATGAATACTGGAGGGGGTTGTCATTTCCTACTCTAGGGGATCTTACCAACATAGGGACAGAATCCAGGTTCTCTGGCATTTCCTCCATTGGCAGGTGGATTCTTTACTACTATACCACCTGGGAAGTCTGCTTATGACTTGCCAGCCTCTGTTATGCCACAGACTACTGTTTGATTATATAAATGGCACTGAATTATCCTTCTACCAGACTGTGAAGTTTTTGAAGGGAGGAACCTTTTGAAGGGAGGTGTAACTTTTTTATCTCCAGTGTTTAACAAATATAAAGTATATATTTGATAACATATTAAATGAATAACTAAAAGTTATGAACTATTGATATTATACCAAGAAAAGAGAGATGCATATATTTTAGAAAATAATATAGTAATTATTTTGTCTAGTTCTGATGGCTAAAGAAATTTTGTCTTCTAAAAATATATACATTTATCTTCTGTTTCTGGAAAGGGTAATTAAGGCCATGGTTTCTCTCCATTTTAGATATAAACATTTATCTGGAATATGTGTTTCCAAACCTGGATTTTCACAAAGTATGCTCACTGCAGAGATTCAAATACAGCAGGTATGTGACTGTTCCACACATATCAATTATTTTAATGTTTAACAAGTGATTCTGGTGAGAATGTTTCAGACTTAAGTTATAGTTGTTTTTATACAGTTTTTTCTATAAACTGAAAATGATTCATTTTTACCAGATCCAAGTTATTTGTAACCTATATTAAGGAGCCACATCCATAACTGAGTAGTCCTTACATTAAAGTATCTTTACATGAATAATTGGGGGAATTCTATTTCTTGCTTACATCTTTTTTAGTAAAATTATCCTTGAAATTCAAACTATTGACAAGCTTCTATTTTGTGTTAACCATGATACCAATAGAAGCTTGTGCCAGGTTAAAGAATAATGGATGAAGTCTGCCAGCATCCATAATTTCTCATTCCTTTCACAAACATTATTTATATTGAATATTTAATTCAATACATTACATATTTAATTTGAAGCAAGTGTTATATTCTTCCCTAGTATCATGCTAAAGAAAATTATTCATACACAGAATTTCACACACAGATAGCATAGTGAGAGTAAGTTTCTTTATTCTACACACTCTTAGACTCTACTTAATGTTAGTGAATTCCTATAAAGTAGAAGAACGAATAGATTATTGAGAAAGTGGGCAACAGAGGATGAAATTGTTGGATAGCATCATCGACTCAATGGACATGAGTTTGAGCAACCTCCAGGAGTTAGTGAAGGACAGGAAAGCCTGGTGTGTTGTAATCCATGGGATCACAAAGAGTCAGACACAACTGAATGACTAAACAACAAATCTCTGTAGATACAGAAAAAGCATTTAATAAAATTGAACACAACTGTAATTCCACTGCAGATTTTGCTTGTAAAAGTCCTCTTTTTAATGCTCTTATGTTATTCACAAAATAATCAATGTCATGATCATCTCTTAAATCCCTAAAATGAAGCAGGAGTTTATAAAAGCTGACACTTTATTTTTCTTCTCTTTACCTATCTCTTCAGTACCAAACTCAACTATTTTTTCCTTTGATATGATTTTTGTCTCTATTTCTTTTTCTTAGCTTGCAGTCACCATACATTTCAGTATTAATTGCTGTACAATTTTATTACTGTAACAAATTTCTAAATGTTCCTAAGCTGATCCTGTCTACATCACACTTTACACTTCTTTTGTCTCTTCTTCTATAAACGTGTCTATTTAGTCACATTCTTCATTGATCAAAAATTTAACATTTATGCATTGTGTGCCTAAGACTATGTACAGAGAACTTGACATGCCCAGTGTCTTCATTCAAGGAGCCTATCTTTTCAAATAGAAACCAGGTAATTAAATAGTCACAATAAAATATTATGCCTATTTTGAAAGGTAGCATCTTCAAAATATTTTCACCATAAATAGTAAATAACTATTACACTGAAATTTGGAAGCCAATCTTATGTAGTAATGTCATAAATATATGGATCTAGCACTTTGATTAATTTGATTCTCTCATGGTACTACAAATAGTGTGTTTGATCTTTTCTTTTTGCCTTCTCATTTGTCACCACACTCACTTAGAATATACTCTTGACCGTGGTCCAGTTTTCTGAAGATAAATCCTTTCTGGACCATTTCTTTCATTGTTATTCTATTTCCCCAAATCTTGCATTGCAGGTGGATTCTTTACCAACTGAGCTATCAGGGAAGCTCCTATAGCCACTGTAGTTATGTCTCATATTATTCAGCTGTTACTTCATGAATAGTGGTGACTAAGAAAAGCATACATTCTATTTGGGAAAATTCTTCATTCTGTGCCACTTACCTAAGATAAAATCTGGAATTTAAACATTCATTAAAATTAAATTCATAACCCTCACACATTCTGAAATATCTTTTTTAAATAAAAAGTGTAAATTTATAGTTATTAATGATTAAGCTATTACTTTTTTCTATTGCTCACTGATCTCTTATTTGTCTAAGAACAATTTTACTAAATTTTACCTTTTGATATTTTGTTCAGTCATATTCAGCTGTGTCTTAGGCTTTGAGTGATAACTATGTTGTAATGAATAATTCTTTACACATTCATTATAAAGTATTTTTTGGTATAATATAAACTTAAAATTGATGCTTTCAACCATTTTCTGTAGCACGCTACTTCATTGCTTGCCTTGCCTTTTTATTTAATTTTTTTTTCTTTTTCTTCTCAGAATTAATTTGAACTCAGTCATACCTAATGTATTCACTTGAGCAACTATCTATTTGTAATAGGTTTAATATACTTTCTTATTTTGGGGTAATATCTTTCTCCATTTAACATTTCAATTCATACAGAAGAAAACAATTTTATTTCTTTTTTTTTTTTTTTTTGGTCATTTAGATTAGACTTTTAATAAAGTGAGCAAAATTTCAACCATTCTTTATAATATCAGGCTGCCATGTCATACAACTATAGTTTGAGAGGCAACTGATCTGGCATACTATCTGAAGATAGAAAAGAAAAATATTGATTCTAGGTGCAATTCCTATGGAAGAAGAAAAATCAAATATAATTCTATTCTCACTAAGCGCAGGCGGCCGTGGAGCCGGCTCACCAAGCGCGGCCGAAAGGAACCACCCCGTGTCCAAGGACAGGGGCGGCAGCCGGGAGGAGCCACCCCGCGTCCAAGAGACAGCGGCCAAGGGTCCCGGGCTGCGACGGCACAGGAACGGCGGAGAGGACACACCCCACTTCCGAGGTCAGGGGCAGCCGACAAGAATGCCAGGCTGCGACGGCGCAGGAACAGCTGAGAGGAGCCACCCCACCTCCCACTCAGCGTGGCCGAGAGGAGCCACCCCACGTCGGAGGACAGAGACAGCGGCTGAGAGTCCCGGGCTGTGGCGGCGCAGGAACAGCTGAGAGGAACCACCCCACCTCCGAGGCCAGGGGCAGCGGCCGAGAGTACCAGGCTGCGACGGCACGGGAACAGCTGAGAGGAGCCACACCGCGTCTGAGGTCAGGGTCGGGGCCGGGAGGGCCACCCCACGTCTGAGGCCAGGGTCGGGGCTGGGAAGAGCCACTGATTGATCAGCACCCAGCACAGGCGGCTGCCACGTCCAGCGCACTCAGCCTGCCCGAGAGGAGCTACCCCACGTCCCCATGTCCGAGGGCAGGGTAGGGGACTGAGAAGATCAACTCGCATCCAAAGATCGGTGGCTGCGCTGACGCGGGAGGGCCTGGAGGAGCTGCCCCACGTCAACGGTGGGGAGGGGCGGCAGTGAGGAGACGCCCCCCCCTCCAGGGTGGGGAGCCGACGCCGCACCTCACTGGGGCAGCTGTGCAATGATACTCCAAGCTCAAGAGAAAAGAAATCCAGCTCCACACACCAGAACTCCAAAACCCAATTTTCTAAAAATATATATTACCTCATATTGTTTAACAAAATTAGCTCACTAAAGCTCACTAGCTATTTTTATAAGCAGTGAGTAGTAAAGTATATTCTATAGTTAAAAATATTTCCAGTCATTGTCAGCATAGCAATTGCCTACTGTTGAGCTTGCTACCTGCTATGCTGTAGCACACAATGGTTAACGAATTATGAGGATGCCTTGTCTCGGCGAGAGGGAAGACTTCAGTGTGCTGAATATTGTCCTCCAAAATTTATTTCTACTACTTGAAACCTCAAAATGTGACTCAATTTAAAATAACACTTTTGTATTATGATAATATTTAATTAATATAAGGATCAAGATAATAAAATTCTGATTTAGTATGAATCCTAAATGCAATGAAAGCATCCTTTTAGGAGATAAAAAAGGACAGACCAAGGCACACATTAATAACATAGAGAAGAAAAACAAAAAGAAAAACAGTGGGAAATTGGAGGCAGAGAATGTAGAGATATATCTACCAGCTGAGGAACCTCAAGGATGGCCACAGAAGAGAAAAAAGTTCACGGGTCAGTTTCTTTCTTAGATACTCCAGAGGGAACTAACCTGAGGACACTTTGATTTCAGACTTCTGGTCTCCTGAATTGTGATAGAATTAAATCTTCATGTTTTAAGACTTTCTGCTTGTAGTTTTTCATTATAGATACCCTGTGAAACTAATATAGATGCCTAGTGAGGTTTATGGACACAAATCCAGTGTGAAGGAAAACAAAGTACTGTTAAGTATGGAGGAAAAGCAACAGATATAATATCAATAGTAGTAATAGTAAATAATACTTGTTAATGCCTTATGTATGTGTGTGCTTAGTTTTTCAGTCATATTGGACTCTTTGTGACCCCATGGACTGTAATCTCGCAGGCTCTTCTGTCCATGGGGATTCTCTAGGCAAGAATACTGGAGTGGGTCGTTATGCCCTCCTCCAGGGGTCTTTCCCAACCTAGGGATCAAACGCAGGTTTCTTTCATTGCAGATATGTTCTTCACTGAGCCACCAGGGAAGCTCATTAATGCCTTTGTGAGGTCATTTACTTTTCCTCTAAATCCTCACATATTCAGAGCCTGGAGATAGAGTAGATACAGCTCCCCATTGCTTTTCCAGTTTTTTCTCCACCATCTTGATATTACCACACCTTGTCATCTGCAATATCTCATTATCGTTGTCTTCTATACCTATGTTAGGAGGTTCCTTGGTGGTTCAGTGGTAAAGAATCTGCCTGCAATGCAGAAGATGTGTGTTCAATTCCTGGGTCAGGAAGATTCCTTGGAGAAAGGAATAGCTACCCACTCCAGTATTCTTGCCTGGGAAATCCCATGTCCACAGGAGACTGGAAGGCTGCAGTCTATGGGGTCATGAAAGAGTTGGACATGACTTAGTGACTAAACAACAACATGCATTTTAATTTTGTACCTTGCTAAGCTGCTACTACTGCTAAATTGCTTCAGTTGTGTCCGACTATGTGCGACCCCATAGACGGCAGCCCACCAGGCTCCCCTGTCCCTGAGATTCTCCAGGCAAGAACACTGGAGTGGGTTGCCATTTTCTTCTCCAATGCATGAAAGTGAAAAGTGAAAGTGAAGTCGCTCAGTCATGTCTGACTCTTAGCGACCCCATGGACTTCAGCCCACCAGGCTCCTCTGTCCATGGGATTTTCCAGGCAAGAGTACTGATTCCCAGAAAATTCTCATAATTTTTCCCTTTCTTCTTTCTACATTCACATCCTTCACCATTTTTGGTGGCTTTAGCATCTCTACTGGGTGGTCAGGCACTCCTTTCTAATTTAATTTTCTTAATCCTTTCACAGTTATACCCTATTATGATTATATTCTTGATGGTTGTATCATTGCCAGTTGCTTCCCTGGTGGTCAAATGANATTCCCAGAAAATTCTCATAATTTTTCCCTTTCTTCTTTCTACATTCACATCCTTCACCATTTTTGGTGGCTTTAGCATCTCTACTGGGTGGTCAGGCACTCCTTTCTAATTTAATTTTCTTAATCCTTTCACAGTTATACCCTATTATGATTATATTCTTGATGGTTGTATCATTGCCAGTTGCTTCCCTGGTGGTCAAATGATAAAGAATCTGCCTGCAATGAGGGAGACCTGGGTTCTATTCCTGTGTTGTAAAAATCCCATGGAGAAGGGAATGGCTACTCACATCAGTATCCTGTCCTGGGGAATGCCATGGACAGAGGAGACTAGTAGGCTACAGTCCATGCAGTCACAAGGAGTTGGACATGACTGAGCAGCTTTCAGTTTCATTGTCAAATAGTTCAGTTCAGTTCAGTTCAGTTGCTCAGTCGTGTCCGACTCTTTGCAACCCCATGAATCGCAGC
>SJYA01014611.1:0-10334 GCA_006410615.1 Neotragus moschatus
GCAGATGGTGATTGCAGCCATGAAATTAAAAGACGCTTAGTCCTTGGAAGGAAAGTTATGACCAATCTATATAGCATATTAAAAAGCAGAGTCATTACTTTGCCAACAAAGATCCATCTAGTCAAGGCTATGGCTTATCCAGGAGTCATGTATGGATGTGAGAGTTAGACTATAAAGAAAGCTGAGCAGAGAAGAATTCTTGCCTTTGAACTGTGGCATTAGAGAAGAGTCCTGAGAGTTCGTTGGACTGCAAGGAGATCCAGCCAGTCCATTCTGAAGGAAATCAGCCCTGGGATTTCTTTGGAAGGAATGATGCTAAAGCTGAAACTCCAGTACTTTGGCCACCTCACGTGAAGAGTTGACTCATTGGAAAAGACTCTGATGCTAGGAGGGATTGGGGGCAGGAGGAGAAGGGGACAACAGAGGATTTGATGTCTGGATGGCATCACTGACTCGATGGGTGTGAGTCTGAGTGAACACCGGGAGTTGGTGATGGACAGGGATGCCTGGCGTGCTGTGATTCATGGGGTCGCAAAGAGTCGGACATGACTGAGTGACTGAACTGAACTGAACATCAACATATTTAAAATAAAAAATATAATGGCCAAATTTTGTCTCTGAAATTTATAAAATTCCTGTGATATATTTTTAATTTTCTTGCCAAATAATTCACCTAAATCTATGTCATCAGATAACGATAATATGTTTCCACTAAAATATCACATTGATGCTGTTCTTTTCCATTTTATTCAGAATAATATTGAGTTATGCACATGTAAGGCTTAGGTTCATTCTCTAATCACTTGCACATTTTTTACCCTATTTTACATAATTATTTTAGCTTAATAATAACTGCCTTCTGAAAACCTGACATGATGGAAATTGCCATCTATTTAGAACAGATGATGTGAATTAACTTAGTAATTATTCACTGACTGACATACTCCACAGAGAAAAAAAATTTTCCACTTCTAATGTGGAAAAGAGAATTATAACAAAGTTCACTCAAATTCATGTTTTGCTGCAGTTGTTCAGCTTGTAAGGTGAGGTCCTTGTCAATATCCAAGCAAAGGTATTGAAGGAAAGGATTCTTATATTGACACTTTATGAGAAAGTAAGATACAACAATGTCAATATGTTTCAGGACTCATTAAAATAATAAAGACTCACATTATATGAAAAAGACTTTAAATAGTATATTATATATAGTTATTCAGTTACAATGCCTATGATTATACTTTACACTTGACACTGAGCTTGCTATCTGTGTGATATTAGAGATATCAGTGGTCATAGGGAAATAAGCCAAGGACAACATCTAACTCAGATTTTTTCTTCTTCTAATCTATCTCAGTCATAGATCTAATTCATAGGTTTCCTTTATCTTTATATTGCTTGTAACATTATTAGAAATATAATAGTCCAGTTTGCTTTAACTCAAAACCCTAAATTAGGCTTAACAGTCAAAGTTATGGTTTTTAACAGTCGTCATGTACTGATGTGAAAGTTGGACTATAAAGAAGGCCAAGCATCTAAGAGCTGATTCTTTCAAACTGTGGTGCTGGAGAAGACTCTGGAGACTCCTTATGATATCAAAGAGATCAAACCAGTCAGTCCTAAAGGAAATCAATCGTGAATATTAATTGGAAGGACTGATGCTGAAGTGTCAGCTCTAATACTTTGGCCCCTTGATGTGAAGAGCTGACACTTTGTAAAAAGACCCTAATGCTGGGAAAAGATTGAGGGCAGAGGGAAAAGAGGGCAACAGAGGATGAGCTGGTTGGATGGCATTACTGACTCAATAGATATGAGTTCGAGCAAGCTCCAGGAGATGATGAAGGACTGGGAAGCCTGGCGTGCTGCAGTCCATGGGGTAGCAAAGAGTCAAATAGCAACTGAACAACAACAATGCTTTTAATTGTAACAAATCATATAAAACTGGTTAGAATATATGTTATTACAATTTTTGAGTTCATTGTTCAAAATCATGATTTCAAGTATTGCCTTTACTAATGTATTTCTATGAAAGCTTTTGGTCTTCCATGATATTCTTTCAGTTCAGTTCAGTTCAGTCGCTCAGTCATGTCCAACTCTTTACGACCCCATGAATAACTGCATGCCAGGCCTCCCTGTCCATCACCAACTCCCTGAGTTCACTCAGACTCATGTCCATAGAGTTGGTGATGCCATCCAGACATATAATCCTTGTCGTCCCCTTCTCCTCCTGCCCCTAATCCCTCCCAGCATCAGAGTCTTTTCCAGTGAGTCAACTTTTCGAATGAGGTGGCCAAAGTACTGGAGTTTCAGCTTCAGCATCATTTCCTCCAAAGAAATCCCAGGGCTGATCTCCTTTAGAATGGACTTGGATCTCCTTGCAGTCCAAGAGACTCTCAAGAGTCCTCTCCAACACCACAGTTCAAAAGCATCAAATTTTGGCACTCAGCCTTCTTCACGGTCCAACTCTCACATCCATACACGACCAATGGAAAAACCATAGCCTTAACTAGACGGACCTTTGTTGGTAAAGTAATGCCTCTGCTTTTCAATATGCTATCTAGGTTGGTCATAACTTTCCTTTTATGAAGGTTAAATTTACTCTTTCCTCACTTCAGAAATATGTTAGATGTTAGTTTCTAAAAATTAAATGGACTGTTTATTGCTTTCTTGAGAGATGGTCTGCTTTGTGACTATACATTCTGCAAGTTATGCTTATGTGATGGTTATTTTCAAACCTTTTTGCATAAACAATTCTAATTTTGTTACTAAAATATGAGTGAATGGTAAGGATTATAACACAAAGATCAAAGATACCCTGATGTTAAGAAACTTAAAGTGAATTTCACAGAAGACAAAAGTTAGAAGATAGAAAATGACAGGCCCAAGGTAATTAAGAAAAATAAATAATTATTTAGATTTATCTTAAAATTACATTATTATTATATACCAAAGTTAACTGGCCTGTTATTGGATTTTTCTGAAGTTTATTTTGGAAGAAAGAATGGGCAACAGATAAAATTTATAAAAATCACTATTCTTTTCACAGTGCATGCATATTTTAAAGAAGACAAATTGAAAGTCACTCAGTCATGTCAGACTCTTTGGGATGCCATGGACTATACAGTCCACAGAATTCTCCAGGTGAGAATACTGTAGTGGGTTGTATTTCCCTCTTCCAGGGGATCTTTCCAACCCAGGGATCAAACCCAAATCTGCTACATTGCAGATGAATTCTTTATTAGCTGAGGCACAAGGAAAGCCCTTAAGAAGAGAAAGACATTAAAATATGTAAGCATAATACATTGTATGTTAGGTGATGGAAATGCTGCAAAGGAGCATAAATTAGACAGGGAAAAGAATTTGTAGGAAGGAAGACATTCTAGTTTTAAATATGGTGATCAAAGAAGGTACCACTGGTGAGGCAGATGGCAGTGAAATAAATATAAAGGAGGCAAAGGATGGGGAAAAACAAAATTGAAGAAGTAATTCCAAGTACAATGCCCTGGGGTAGGAGAATAGCCATGATAGAAAATAACACATATTATGGTCATTAGTCTAACAATCTTAATGGAATAAGTGGTAAAGGAAAGGAATGAATCAGGTAAGACATCTGGGTTTTGGTCTTAAATGGGCAGATAACTGAACTGTGTTATTTATTGGAAATGAGGAATGGTGAAGTTGGCAAAGGGCACTAGTTTCAAAGGACAAGCTATTCTTCTAGATAAGTGAAATTTCAGATGATTTTATTCACTTGACTTATCACTCCTAATGGGCTTTCCTATTGGCTCAGAGGTTAAAGTGTCTCCCTGGAATGCAGGAGACCTGGGTTTGATCCCTGGGTCGGGAAGATCTCCTGGAGAAGGAAATGACAACCCACTCCAGTACTCTGGCCTGGAGAATCCCATGGAGGGAGGAGGCTTGTAGGCTACAGTCCATGGGTTTGCAAGAGTTAGACACGACTGAGGGCAATTTTTTCCAGTTCTAAAATTCAGAGTCTCTGTGTCAATAAACACATAAATGCGTATATCATATTATATAATAACATACTTGTATATGATATATTTTTTCTTGCTGATATGTTGTAATTTTGTGATTTTATTCTCTGGAAAAAAATTAGAATGCCGGGAGCCAGCGTGAGGAACTACGCCATGGCAAAGGACATGAGGAAGGAGGCTTCAGCATATGCAAAGGTGGGATCGAGCCTCAGGAAATCCCCTGTTCCCGAGCATCTACCCCCAAATCCAGAGCCTACCTACTTTGCTGTTTCATGCTCTCACCTACACCTCTGACTTTACGGGGGGCTGTTCTCCACCAGTTCTCTTGGAGAAGGAGTAAACATGCAGCTCCAAGTCAATAAACATTCCTGGGCGTGACAAGAGTGTTTCAACATATGAACTCCTCTGAAGGTTATCTAGTCTGCCTGTACAGGTTCGTCCGGCCACATGTGATTGTTTACAGCCTTCCAACCATGAGAGGCATGAGATGTTTTAGACCTACTAAAGGCAGATTCTTTTTGGGAAGTTAGAAATTATTAGTATAGTGGGTTGATTAAGAATTATATTGGTAAAGGGTTTTTCATTTGTGATGCCAATAATTGCCACTAAGTCTCCATATTTCCTGCCCTCGGCCTGACAAGGGTTTCTCAGGTCAAACCTCTCTGCCAGTAGACTAGCTTGTGTGACAGGATTATCCATACTCCTGCCACTATGCACATGATTGTTCACTACCATTCAACCATGAACAGCACAGAGCGTTTGGAGTATTTTGAAAATCTTAATTAGCATAGGGCTTTTCTCATTGTTGAGTCAATGATTGCCGCCAGGCCTCCATATCCTTAGGCACCTGGGAATATATTAATGTATTTGGAATATAGAAAAGGAAATATAGTAGTTTTTGACATTAGCAATACTAGATTTTTTGAGTTAATAAATTTTCTCTTTTGTTATAGGTCACTGTACTTTGTTATAAATCACTGTGTCTTTGCTATGTAAAAATGTAACTTTATCACTATCTTAAAACCAAATAGATCTTAAGGGGAACATTGGTGAAGGGTTTTCATTTTTGGGCTGATATTTGCTGCTAAATCTCCATATTCCCTGACCTTATAATGAATATAACTATCATATAGGAGAAATAAGTATTAACCTTTAAGATTGATCATGTTAACCTTAGGTTAAATAAATTCCTTTCTTAGGTGTAACCCACTACACCCTCACCCTACAGTAATGCAACTTTATCTGCTACCTTCAGAGGATGGTGCCTGGTTTAAGAAAAAACACCTTTGGAAAAAATAAGATTTTTGGTTATCAGAAAGAAAATATCATAAAATGTCAGTAGGCCTCATGGCCAGAAGATGATGTAAAACCCCTAAGACCTTTTTTTATATAATTTCTGTGAAGCACCTGATTTTGACAAAGGTCAGGACTGCTGACCCCCACGTGACCTTAAAAATTTCCATTTCTCTCTATGTGTAACAAAAGGTATATAAGCAAACCTGAAAACAAAGAAAGCGGATCAGTTTCTGGAAAAACTGATTCCCCCGTGTCATTTCTTTCTTGTTCTCTGTTTTTCTGGCTGAATTCTCATCTGGAGCATGGGTACTAACCAAGCCTGCTAATTTTGCCTGGGCTTCTAAGATCGGACCGGGGAGGCCTGAATGCCTCCTCTCCTTCAGGAGAACAGAAAGACGCCTGTGGCCTACATAGGTGGTGATTGGTATTCCATGTAAACCAAGTTATTCAGCCTCTTTTTCTCCATTATATTTCCTACTACACTATCCTTTTCTAATCTCTCTTTATATCTGTAATTAAATAAGTTTTTCCTAGGACGCCTACTCCGTCTCCCCTTCAAATTATCCTGGATCCACCAGGGCTGGACCCCAGCAATAGAAGAGTAAAATTAACAGTAAACTTAGCATTGCTAACATCAAGAAGAAAAAATATAATGGAAATTACAATAGCTCACTCAGTTTCCTTAATACTAAATTCTAAATACTAAATGATAGTTGATTTGTGTAGAGTTACAGAGTATATCATGATCACTTCTAAGTTCTTTAACAAAAATGTTGTTTCAAAATGCACAAAGTAATCAAACAATAACCAAAAAACAAAGCAAAACCTATATGTAACAAAGCCCAACAGCTTTAACGTATCAGAGGCAATCTTCTTAACTTAGTGATAATCATGACAGAAATAAACTTTACTTATATTTTTTTTCCCTGCCTAAAATAACATTCATATTGTTATTCATATTGCCAATAAAAATCAATTTCAATGACTATAGCATGGCTTACAGAATACTTCAGGCTTGGGTTCCTAAGTACATATCCAAAATTACTGATGCAGGTAGCTTTTTTTCACATTGCAAATTCCCTATCCATTTTCCCCTTCTTCATTTAAAATGGAACATAAATTTTGCTTATGTACCAAGCCTAAATCTTTAGCTGGGTTGTCCAGGATCATTTGCTGTAGGTGGCCATGTGAGTAATCTTAATCAGTAAAATAAAAGAAGAGCCTACTGTCTTGAGCATCTACATCTACAGAGGTGACTATTCAAATAAAAAAGGCATGTGCCTTTACCCTTGGACTTTCCCCTTTATCCTGCTAAGAATATACACACAATGACTATGGTATAAAACTCAGTAAGGAAAGGTCTTGCTCATTGATTAATATTCATAGATTTATATTGGTTAACCAAAATCCTTACCAGGTGAGAAAAGAAACTCTTTACTGGTCTGGACTAGTCCAGATCATTTAATTCAATTTAATAATATGTTGAGAGGTATCATAATTTTAAAATTTTTAATATAAATTTATTTTAATTGGAGGTTAATTACTTTACAATACTGTATTGGTTTTGCCATGCATCAACATGAATTTGCCACAGGTATACACGTGTTCCCCATCATGTATTTGTTATAACATAGTGTGATCTGTGCGTTTTCTTCCTCTACCACAAACATTTTCTCAAAAGATACCTCTAGGCTTCTCACAGTTAATGCTTCTTAAATATGCTGCTTAAATGCTCCTCCTTCAGAGAAGCATATTGCAAAAATTATTTTTTAACTTTTTATATTATGTAGTCTTTATGTGCATATTCATATAGCATTTCTTCAAAGTGCTTAGTGAGACAAAATACTTTAAATGTTGCTGTCTATGTATTGTACATCTATTTCTTCCATTAGAACGTGGCAGACAGAGAATGTCTTGTTATTTTTGCACCCTTATTGCCTAGTATAATTTTATAACAAAGAAGATGTTTAAGAAATTATTTTAAAACAAGTAATTGGATGGAAGTTATTTTGAAGCTGAAAAAATTTGAGCATATAATAGAGTTCTATGTTTCCTAACTTAAAAAATATTAGGTAGATATTTATTGTTCATGAGGAAGAAAAACCAGTAAAACCAAAATCACCCAATCCCACTTTCCATTGTGTTGAAAGCAGAACAAGATAACTAAAGAGTACAGCAGCTTGTTTATATTGGTTAACATTCTTCTAGATATTGGGATAAACTGTCACAAATCATAATTTGGGGAGAGCCATAAAGCAAAATAATGGAACAATGTTGGGGAAATAGAGAATAGGAACTATGTTTAGTAAATAGATTTAAAACCAAAAACAAAACAGTTATGTGAGCTTATAGGAAAAATAGAACCTTTCTATTGCTTGAGAACTTTCTAGTTCATAGATAGCTGTGTTTCATAACTAGAATATTCAATGAAGTCTCCATTTCTAGCCTTATTGTCTTTTTAAAAATTAATGTATTTTTTATTGAAGGATAATTTCTTTACAGAATTTTGCTGTTTTCTGTCAAACCTCAACATGAGTCAGCCATAGGTATACAAATATCCCCTCTCTTTTGAACCTCCCTCTCATCTCCCTCCCGATCCCATCCCTTTAGGTTTATACAGCATACCTGTTTGAGTTCCCTGAGTCATACAGTAAATTCCTTTTGGCTATCTATTTTACATATGGTAATGTAAGTTTCCATGTACTCTTTCCATACATCTCATCCTCTCCTCTTCTATCCCCATGTCCACAAGTCTATTCTCTGTGTGTTTCTCCACTGTTGTCCTGTAAATAAATTCTTCAGTACCGTTTTTCTAGATTCCATATCTATGCATTAGAATAAGATATTTATCTTTCTCTTTCTGACTTACTTCACTATGTATAATAGGTTCTATGTTCATCCACCTCATTAGAACTGACTCAAATATGTTCTTTTTTATGTCTGAGTAATATCCCATTGTGTATATATACCACAACTTCTTTATCCATTTATCTTTCAGTGGGCATCTAGGTTCCTTCCATGTTCTAGCTTTTGTAAATAGTGCTTCAGTGAACAATGTGTTACATGTGTCTCTTTCACTTTTGGTTTCCTCAGGGTATATACCTAGGAGTGGGATTGCTGGGTCATATGGTGGTTTTATTCCTAGACTTTTAAGGAATCTCCATATCACCTTCCATAGTGGCTGTATCAATTTACATTACCACCAACAGTGCAAGAGTTTCCTTTTCTCCATATCCTTTCCAGCAATTATTGCTTGTAGACTTTTTGATGAAGGCCATTCTGAACGACGTGAATTGATATTTCATTGCAGTTTTGATTTACATTTCTCTAATAATGAACAATGTTGAGCATCTTTTCATGTGTTTGTTAGCCATCTGTATGTCTTCTTTGGAGAACTGTCTGTTTAGGTCTTTTTACCAATCTTTGATTGCCTACTTTGTTTTTCTGATATTGAATTGTATGAGCTGCTTGTATATTTTGGAAATTAATCGTTTTGACAGTTGTTTCATTTGCTATTATTTTCTCCCATTCTGAGGATTGTATTTAACCTTGCTTACAGTTTCCTTTGCTATGCAAAAGCTTTCACNACCAATCTTTGATTGCCTACTTTGTTTTTCTGATATTGAATTGTATGAGCTGCTTGTATATTTTGGAAATTAATCGTTTTGACAGTTGTTTCATTTGCTATTATTTTCTCCCATTCTGAGGATTGTATTTAACCTTGCTTACAGTTTCCTTTGCTATGCAAAAGCTTTCACGTTTAATCAGGTCTCACTTGTTTATTTTTGTTTTTATTTCTGTTACTCTAGGAGGTGGGTCACAGAGGATCTTGCTTTAATTTATGTCATTAAGTGCTCTACCTATGTTTTCCTCTATGAGTTTTATAGTTTCTGGTCTTACATTTAGCCCTTTAATCCATTTTCATTTTATCTTTGTGCAGGATGTTAGGAAATGTTCTAATTTCATTCTTTTACATGAAACTGTCCAGTTTTCCCAGCACCATTTATTGAAGAGGCTATCTTTGTCCCATTGTATATTCTTGCTTCCTTTGTCAAAAATAAGATATTCATAGGTGCCTGGTTATTTCTTGGCTCTCTATCTTGCTTCATTGGTCTATATTTCTGTTTTTGTATTGGTACCATACTGTCTTGATGAGTGTAGCTTTGAAGTATAACCTGAAGTTAGGAAACTTGATTCCTCCAGCTCCATTCTTCTTTCTCAAGATTTGCTTTGGCTATTTGGGGTCTTTTCTGTTTCCATATGAATTGTGAATTTTTTTGTTCTAGTTCTGTGAAAAATATCATTGGTAATTTGAAAGGGATTTCATTGGATTTGTAGATTACATTTAGTAACATAGTTATTTTCAGAATATAGATTCTTCCTACCTAGGAACATGGAATATTTCTCCATCAGTTTATGTCATCTTTGATTTATTTCGTTAGAGTCATATAATTTTCTGTGTACAGTTCTTTTGTCTCCTTAGGTAAGTTTACTCCTAGATATGTAATTATTTTTGTTAAAATAGTGAATGGGATTGATTTCTTAATTGGTCTTTCAATTTTTCATTATTTGTACTTAGAAATGCAAGCGATTAATGTGTATTATGGTTTTGTATAAGTGATTTTGTATCCTGATACTTTGCTAAATTCACTGATTAGCTCTAGTAATTTTCTGATACTATCTTTATAGTTTTCATGTCATCTGCAAATAGTGAGAGCTTTACTAATTCATTTTCTGATCTGGATTGCTTTTATTTCTTTTTCTACTCTGATTGCTACAGTTAGGACTTCCAGAACTATGCTGAATAATACTGACAAAAGTGGACACCTTTGTCTTGTTCCTGATATTAGGGGGCAGGCTTTCAGTTTTTACCACTGAGAATAAAGTTTGCCATAGGCTTATCATATATGGTCTTTGCTATGTTGAGGTAGATTCTTTATGTGCCCATTTTTTGAAGAGTTTTAATCACATGCTAGCAAAGTAATGCTCAAAATTATCCAAGCCAGGCTTCAGCAATACATGAACCATGAACTTCCTGATGTTCAA
>SJYA01014612.1:0-10328 GCA_006410615.1 Neotragus moschatus
TCCAAGTGTTTCTTGACTTCCTACTTTTGCATTCCAGTCCCGTATAATGAAAAGGACATCTTTTTTGGGGTGTTAGTTCTAAAAGGTCTAGGTCTTCATAGAATTCTTCAACTTTAGCTTCTTTATTTTCTCATTATCTAGTTTTTAATATCTTGCCTAAAATCTCTCCTTGAAAATTAGGATGTATTTAAGTGTCTGTGGAAATGAGGATCATTTCAATTTCCTCAGACAAGGTGGTCTTATAGCACCTTGAAAACCATTTAATTCTGGGCCACCTACCAGGAAACTTCCATCCTATCATCTTTTCACATAGCTCACCTCAGTTTTTGTTTGTTTGTTTGTTTCTAGCTTAATATTGCTGTCTTCAGGCTGTGTGACAGCACTGTATACACTAGTCCTTGATCCAACTGAGCTGGTTTTTGTCATTTTGAAGACTCACAGTGGTCTGCTACAGAGCCCTGAGCACTCCAATATATATAGGTCCCTAAGGGCCAACGGCCTTATGATTTATGAGGTCAGCAGGTCAATTCCCCAGACAATGGCGGCCCTGGGTGAGCCTTGACATCACAAAGCCCCATCCTAGCAACACCAGGGTAGGATGGGAAGAAATTCCCATGGTTTGCTCGGATAAAAGAGGAATAGAAAATGCCCCTTATGAGCCCGTGCAACTCATCTACCGTTTTCATCTCTCTAACTCCACACTGATGTGTCACAAGGCAAGGGTAGTGTATCTCCTCTAAAGCTGTCTTCACAGTCACAGTATTCAGTCTTTAATTCTGTACTTTCTCACCTTCTGTTTTTGAATAACTAGCCTAAAATCCCTCCATGATAACTAGTCTGTATTTAAGTGTCTGTGGAAATGAGGATAATTCCGTTTTCATCTTACAACATGAAAGAAAGAAAGTAAAGTCACTCAGTCATGTTATACTCTTCCCCCCAATGAACTGCAGCTCACCAGGCTCCTTCATCCATGGAATTTTCCAGGAAAGTGTACTGGAGTGGGTTGCCATTTGCTTCTCCAGGGGATTTTCCTGACCCAGGGATCTAACCCAGATCTCTTGCATTGCAGAGAGATGCTTTACCATCTAAGCCACCAGGGATTCACAGAGGGTGGTCCCAAGCACCTTGAAAACTATTTAATTCTGGGCCATCTACCAGAAAACTTCCATCCCACCTCGTTTTCTCAGTGTTCCTGTAGCTCGCCTAAGTTTTCTTGTTTCCAGTCAGAAACCCTTGTCTTCAAACTGGGAGAATGCACTGAATACACTTGCTCTTGACCTATGGGGAGCTCTGTCTTGCCACTTGATGATTGGCAGTGGTCTGCTCCATATCCCCTGAGAATGCTGATATAGACCCCTCCCCAGGCAGCAACACCCTTATGCTATATGATGTCAGCAAGTCACTTCACAGGCAAGTGGTGGCCTGGCTGAGTCTTGATATCACATCGGCCCATGCTGAAATCACTAGGGGAGGATAGGTGGAAACTCACAAGGTTTGTGGGATAAATCATTTTCATGCCCCCATAGTGACCTCAAAACTCACCTGCCATCTTCACACCAATGTGTCACATGTCAGGGGTATTGTGTCTCCTACAAACGTGGTTTCACAGCTACAGTAGTCAATTTTTCATTCTATTATCTCTCACCTTTCACAATTATCTAGTTTTTAATATTTGGCCTAAAATCACTTTTTGATAATTAGTCTGTATTTAAGTATCTGTAGAAATGAAGATCATTCCAGTTTCCTCTGACAACGTGGTCTTAAAACACTTTGAAGACCACTGAAGCCTGGGTCACCTACCAGAAAACTTCCATCCCACGATCTTTTTTCAGTGTTCAGGTAATTTGCCTTATTTTTCTAGTTTCTAGTGTGAAATGCCTATCTTCATGCTGTGAGAATGCTCCGAATACTCTTGAATTTGTTCTACTTAGAGCTGTCTTTTGCGATTTTGGAGACGCACAGTGGTCTGTTCCAGTGGCCCTGAGCACCTGTATATATACCGCTTCCCAGGCAGACATACCCTTATGCATTATGAAATCAGCAAATCACTTTCCCAGTTCATGTGGCTCTGGGTGAGTTTTGACATCACACAGCCTCACCCTGACACATCTAGGACAGAATGGGGAGAAATCCAGATGCTCTGCAGTGATTAAAGTGGCATTTTCACATGCTCCTTATGAGCACTGACTCTTGAGAACCCATTGGACTACAAGGAAATCCAACCAGTCCATTCTGAAGGAAATTAGCCCTGGATTTCTTTGGAAGGAATTATGTTAAGGCTGAAACTCCAGTACTTTGGACACCTCATGCCAAGAGTTGACTCATTGGAAAAGACTGATGCTGAGAGAGATTGGGGGCAAGACGAGAAGGGGGCAAAAGAAGATGAGATGGTTTGATGGCATCACTGACTCAATGGATGTGTGTCTGTGTGACCTATGGGAGTTGATGATGGATATGGAAATCTGGCTTGCTGCAATTCATGGGGTGGCAAAGAGTTGGACACGTCTGAGTGACTGAACTGCACTGGACTGATGAGCACTCAAAACTCACCTGCCATCCTCATTTCTCTAACTGCACTGATGTGTCACATCACAGAGCTAGTGTGTCTCCCCAGTCTGGCTTCACAGATGCAGTGTTTAGGCTTACATTCTGTTCTCAGTATTTTCTTAACAGTATGTAGAAGGCAATGGCACCCCATCCCTGTACTCTTGCCTGGAAAATCCCATGGACAGAGGAGTCTGATAGGCTGCAGTCCATAGGGTCGCTAAGAGTCAGACACGACTGAGCAACTTCACTTTCACTTTTCAGTTTCATGCATTGGAGAAGGAAATGGCAAACTACTCCAGCATTCTTGGCTAAAGAATTCCATGAATGGGGGAGCCTGGTGGGTTGCCATCTATGGGATCACACAGAATCGGACACGATTGAAGCGACTTAGCAGCAGCAGCAGCAGTTTTCAATATCTTTCCTAAAATTCCACCTTGACAGTTAGGCTGTTCTTAAAATCTGTGCAAATGAGGATCATTCCACTGTCCTCCTACAAGGTGGTTTAAACAACTTAAAGAACACTTCATCCTGGATTACATATCAGAAAACTTCCACCTCACCCCCTTTTCTCAGTGTTCACATGGATTGCCTCAGCTATCTAGTTTTCAGACTGAAACCCTTGTCTTCACGCTGTGAGATTCCATGTTAAGCTCGCTCTTTCTGCACTTGAAGGTATCTTTTGTCATTTTGATGGCTTGCAGTGATTTGCTGAGAAGCCTCTGAGTACCACTATATATAACTGTCTCCATGGGGCCACACCCTTATTCTTTATGATGTCAGCAAGGCATTTCGTCCAGCCAATGGAGGCCCTGATTTAGACTTGACATCACAAAGCCTCACTTTGAGGCCTCTAGGGGAAGATGGCGATAAATTCAGATGGTTTATTGGGATAAAAGTGGTAATTTAAATGCACCCTATGAGACCACAAATCTCACCTATCATCATCCTCTCGCTCTCTTCACACTTTATGACACAAGGCAGGGTTATTGTTTCTCCTCTATACCTGGTTTCACAGACATAGTATTCAACCTTTCATTCTGTTCCTTCTCACCTTTCACTGTTATCTAGTTTTTAATATCTTGACTAGAATCCTTCCTTAAAAATTAGAATGTAGTGGCTCAGATGGTAAAGAGTCTGTCTGCAATGCAGGAGACCTGGGTTCAACCCCTGGGTTGGGAAGACTCCCTGGAGAAGGAAATGGAAACCCACTCCAGTATTCTTACTTGGAAAATTCCATGGACGCTGGAGCCTGGTAGGCTACCATCCATGATGTCGCAAAGAGTCATAAATGACTGAGCGACTTCACTTTCTTTCACTTTAAGTGTCTGTAGAAGTGAGGATCATTCCACTTTCTTCCAAAGATGTCGTCTTAAAGCACCTTGAAGACAATTTGTAATTCTGGACCCCCTATCAGGAAACTGCAATCCCATCTCCTTTTCTCAATGTTCAGGTAGCTCTCATCGGTTTTCGAGTTTCGCTTGTGAAACGCCTGTCTTCAGATTTGTGAAAATGCACTGTATAAACTTGTTCTTGCTCCATTTGGAGATGTCTTTTGTGATTTTTCAGACATGCAGTGATTTGCTCCAAAGGCCGTGAGCACCCCTATATATCCCCCTCCTAATGGGGACTCACCCTTATGCTTTATGTTGGCAAGTCACTTCCCCAGCCAATGGTAGCCTGGGTGAGTTTGACCTCACAAAACCACATCCTACCACCTATAGGGGAGGATAGGGAGAGATTTAGATATTATGCTGGGATAAAGGAGCCATTTTAAATGCCCCTTTTGAGCCAGTGAAACTCACTTTCCATTTTCATCTAACTCCACACTGCTTAACACATGGCAAGGGTAGTGAGTCTCCAAAACTTGCTTCAAAGCCACACTATTCAAGCTTTCATTTTGTTCTCTGTAGCATTTCATTATTATCTAGTTTTTAATATTTTGCCAGAATCCATCGTTAATAATTAGGCTGTATTTAAGCATCTGCAGAAATGAGGATCATTCCACTTTCTACCTACAAGGTGGTTTTAAAGCACTTTGAGGGCCATTTAATTCTGGGCAACATACCAGAAAACTTCCATGCCACCTCTCTTTCCTAGTGTTCACGTAGCCTACCTCAGTTTTCTAGTTTCCTGTCTGAAACTCAGGTCTTCAGGTTTGAGAATGCAATAGATAGACTATTCTTTACTCCACTTGGAGTTGTCATTTGCCACTTTGAACACTCACAGTCGTCTGCTCCAGAGCCCCTGAGAACCTCTATATATAACCCTATATGTAACCTCTATATGTAATTTATATATATATTAAAAAATTTAATTGGAGGCTAAATAGTTTAAAATATTGTAGCGGTTTTTGTCATTCATTGGCATGAATCAGCCATGGGTTTACATGTGATTTCCATCCTGAGCCTCCCTCCCGCCTCCCTCCACAAACCATCTCTCTGGGTCATTTTGGTGCACCAGCCTTGAGCAATAATCTCTTGCATCGAACCTGGACTGGCCTGCAATCAGGCAGGTTGATTCCTCGTGTTCCACTCTTCTTTCTCAAGTTTTCTTTGTCTTTTCAAGGTTTTTGGTATTTTCAGGCAAATTGGGAAATTATTTGTTCTAGTTCTGTGAAAAATACCATTGGTAGCTTAATAGAGATTGCATTGCATCTACAGACTCATTTTAAAATATTGATTCTTCTGATCCATGAACATGGTATAATTCTCCATCTATTTATGTCCTCTTTGATTTCTTTCATCAATGTTTTATAGTTTATATATAGATAGATCTTTTGTTTCCTTAGGTAGGTATATTCTTTTTTATTTTTTCATTGCAATGGTGAATGGAATTGTTTCCTTAATTTTCTTCCTGTTTTCTCATTGTTAGTGTATAGAAATGCAAGGGATGTCTGTGTATTAATTTTATATCATGCAACTGTATTATATTTATTGATTAGCTCTAGTAATTTTCCAGTAGAGTCTTTAGGGTTTTTTATATAAAGGATCATGTCATCTCCAAACAGTGAGAGTTTTACTTCTTCTTTTCCAGTATGGATCTTTTTATTTCATTTTCTGCTCTGATTGATGTGGCCAAAACTTCCACAACTATGTTTAATACTAGTGGAGAGAGTGGGCACCCTTACCTTGTTCCTGACGTTAGGGAAAATGCTTCCAGTTTTTCAGCATTGAAGATGATGTTTGCTGTGGGTTTGTCATATATAACTTTTATTATGTTGAGATATATTCGTTATATTCCTTTATTCTGGAAAGTTTATCATAAGTGGATGTTTAATTTTGTCAAAGGCTTTACCTGCATTTATTGAGATTGTCATATGGTTTTTATCTTTCAGTTTGTTACTGCAGTGTATTACATTGATTTATGGATATTAAAACCCCCTTGCATTCCTGGGATTAAGTAAACTTGGTCAAGATAGTCATCTTTTTAATATGTTGTTAGATTCTGTTTGCTAGAATTTTAAGGATTTTTGCATCTATGTTAGTCAGTGATATTGGCCTGTAGTTTTCTTTTTTTGTGTCATCTTTTTCTGGCTTTGGTATTAGAGTGATCGTGGCCTTATAGGATGAGTTTCGAAGTTCACTTTCCTCTGCAATTTTCTGTAATAGTTTGAGTTAGATATGTTAGCTCCTCTCTAAATTTTTGGAAAAATTGAGTTGTGAAACTCAGGGAATTTTGTTTGCTAGAAGATTTCTGATTACAGTTTCAGTATTTGTGCTTGTGATGGGTCTGGTAAGGTTTTTTATTTCTTTCTGATTCAGTTTTGGAAAGTTATAGATTTCTAAGAATTTGTCGATTTCTTCCAAGCTGTCTATTTTATTGGCATACAGTTGCTGATAGTAGTCTCTTAAGATCCTTTGTATTTCTGTGTTGTCTGTTGTGATTTCTCTATTTCCATTTCTAATTTTGTTGATTTGATTATTTTGTTNCCCTCCCGCCTCCCTCCACAAACCATCTCTCTGGGTCATTTTGGTGCACCAGCCTTGAGCAATAATCTCTTGCATCGAACCTGGACTGGCCTGCAATCAGGCAGGTTGATTCCTCGTGTTCCACTCTTCTTTCTCAAGTTTTCTTTGTCTTTTCAAGGTTTTTGGTATTTTCAGGCAAATTGGGAAATTATTTGTTCTAGTTCTGTGAAAAATACCATTGGTAGCTTAATAGAGATTGCATTGCATCTACAGACTCATTTTAAAATATTGATTCTTCTGATCCATGAACATGGTATAATTCTCCATCTATTTATGTCCTCTTTGATTTCTTTCATCAATGTTTTATAGTTTATATATAGATAGATCTTTTGTTTCCTTAGGTAGGTATATTCTTTTTTATTTTTTCATTGCAATGGTGAATGGAATTGTTTCCTTAATTTTCTTCCTGTTTTCTCATTGTTAGTGTATAGAAATGCAAGGGATGTCTGTGTATTAATTTTATATCATGCAACTGTATTATATTTATTGATTAGCTCTAGTAATTTTCCAGTAGAGTCTTTAGGGTTTTTTATATAAAGGATCATGTCATCTCCAAACAGTGAGAGTTTTACTTCTTCTTTTCCAGTATGGATCTTTTTATTTCATTTTCTGCTCTGATTGATGTGGCCAAAACTTCCACAACTATGTTTAATACTAGTGGAGAGAGTGGGCACCCTTACCTTGTTCCTGACGTTAGGGAAAATGCTTCCAGTTTTTCAGCATTGAAGATGATGTTTGCTGTGGGTTTGTCATATATAACTTTTATTATGTTGAGATATATTCGTTATATTCCTTTATTCTGGAAAGTTTATCATAAGTGGATGTTTAATTTTGTCAAAGGCTTTACCTGCATTTATTGAGATTGTCATATGGTTTTTATCTTTCAGTTTGTTACTGCAGTGTATTACATTGATTTATGGATATTAAAACCCCCTTGCATTCCTGGGATTAAGTAAACTTGGTCAAGATAGTCATCTTTTTAATATGTTGTTAGATTCTGTTTGCTAGAATTTTAAGGATTTTTGCATCTATGTTAGTCAGTGATATTGGCCTGTAGTTTTCTTTTTTTGTGTCATCTTTTTCTGGCTTTGGTATTAGAGTGATCGTGGCCTTATAGGATGAGTTTCGAAGTTCACTTTCCTCTGCAATTTTCTGTAATAGTTTGAGTTAGATATGTTAGCTCCTCTCTAAATTTTTGGAAAAATTGAGTTGTGAAACTCAGGGAATTTTGTTTGCTAGAAGATTTCTGATTACAGTTTCAGTATTTGTGCTTGTGATGGGTCTGGTAAGGTTTTTTATTTCTTTCTGATTCAGTTTTGGAAAGTTATAGATTTCTAAGAATTTGTCGATTTCTTCCAAGCTGTCTATTTTATTGGCATACAGTTGCTGATAGTAGTCTCTTAAGATCCTTTGTATTTCTGTGTTGTCTGTTGTGATTTCTCTATTTCCATTTCTAATTTTGTTGATTTGATTATTTTGTTGATTTGATGCTTTTACTGATTTGATTCTTCTTTTTCTTGATAAGTCTGGCTATTGGTTTGTCAATTTTATTTATCTTCTCAAAAATCCAGCTTTTAGTTTTGTTAATTTTTGCAACAAAATTTCTAGGATCTTCCCTAAACAGAAAACACAGAAAGGGTGTATGAATGCAAACTTAAAACAACAAAGTAAATGGCAAAGGAATCAAACTTATCAATAACTACCTGAAATGTAAATGGTTTGAATGTCTCCACCAAAAGACAACGACTTGCTGAATGGATACAAAAACACTACCCCATACATGGTGTCTACAAAAGACCCACCTCAAAATAAGGGAAATATACAGACTGAAAGTGAAGAGCTGGAAAAATATAATTCACAAAAATGGAGACCACAAAAAAGCAGGAGTAGCAATACTTATATAAGATTAAACAGACTTTAATAAAGGCTCTGAAGAGGCAAAGAAGGACACTACATAATTATCAAAGGGTCAATCCAAGAAGAAGTTATAACAATTATAAATATATAAGCACCCAACATCAGAGAAGGCAATGGCAACCAACTCCAGTATTCTTACCTGGAAAACTCCATGGATGGAGGAGCCTGGTAGGATGTAGTCCATGAACCTGCAAAGAGTTGGACACGACTGAGCAACTACAGTTTCACTTTCATACATTGGAGAAGGAAATGGCAACCCATTCCAGTGTTCTTGTCTGGAGAATTCCAGGAACAGAGGAGTCCTGTGGGCTGCCGTCTGTGTGGTTCCAGATTTGGACACGACTGAAGTGACTTAGCACCATCAGCAGCAGCACCCAACATAAGAGCACCACAATACATAAAACGAATACTAAAAATTCTGAAAGGGGAAATCAACAGTAACACAATAATAGTGGGAGGCTTTAATACCCCACTCACACCTATGATAGATCTATGAAACAGAAACTTAACATGGAAACACAAATTTTAAATGATACAGTGGACAAGCTAGACCTAAAAGAGTCATTTTAAGTGCCACTTATCAGCCCGTGAAGTTCACCTCCCATCTACATCTCTCTAACTTCACAATGTTGTGTAACATGGCAGGTGTAGTGTGCCTCCTCCAAACTTGTCTTCACAGCCACAGTATTCAGGGTTTCATTCAGTTCTCTCTCATCTTTCACCATTATCTAGTTTTTAATCTTGCCTAAAATCCTTCCTTGAAAATTAGGCTGTATTCAAATGTCTGTGGAAATGAGGATCATTCCACATTCCTCCTACAAGGTAGTATGAAAGCACCTTGAAGTCCATTTAATTGTGGGCCACCTATGAGAAAATCTACATGCCACCTCCTTTTCTCAGTGTTCGTATTGCTCTCCTCAGTTTTCCAGTTACCAGTCTGAAACCCCTGTCTTCAGGCTATGAGACAGTGAAGATACATGTCTTTTTTCCACTTGAACCAGTCTTTTGTCATTTTGAATTTTTGCAATGGCCTGCTCCAGTGCCCCTGAGGTGCTAAGTTGCATCAATCGTGTCCGACTCTGTGTGACTCCATAGATGGAAGCCCACCAGGCTCCTTTGTTCCTGAGTATCTCCAGGCAAGAACAGTGGAGTGGGTTGCCATTTCTTTCTACAGTGCATGAAAATGAAAAGTGAAAGTGAATTATCTTAGTTGTGTCCGACTCAGCAGCCCCATGGACTGCAGTCTACCAGTGCGCCTTGTAGGGGTGTGCCCATGAGCACTCCTATATATATCCTTCTCAAGGCGAACACCATTATGTTTTATGAGGTCATCAATTCACTTCTCCAGCCAATGGTGGCCCTGGGTGAGCCTTGACATGACAAAGCACTTTCCTGACATTTCTAGGGTAGGAAAGGAAGAAATTAAGATGGTTTGGTGGGATAAAAGGGTCATTTTTAGAGCCCCTTCTGAGCCCATGGACCTCATCTGCCATCTTCATCTCTCTAAGTCAACACTGACGTGTCACATGGCAGGAGCAGTGTGTCTCCTCTGAAACTGGTGTTACAGCCAAAGTATTCAGGCTTTCATTCTGTTCTCTCTAAGTTTTCACCATTATCTAATTTGTAATATTTTGCCTAAAATCCCTCCATGATAATTCAGTTCAGTTCAGTTCAGTTCATTCAGTCAGTCGCGTCTGGCTTTTTGCGACTCCATGAATCACAGCACACCAGGCCTCCCTATCCATCACTAACTCCCAGAGTTCACCCATACTCGTGTTCATCGAGTCCATGATGCCATCCAATCATCTCATCCTCTGTCGTCACCCCCTTCTCCTGCCCCCAATCCCTCCCAGCATCAGAGTCTTTTCCAATGAGTCAACACTTTGCATGAGGTGG
>SJYA01014613.1:0-10328 GCA_006410615.1 Neotragus moschatus
GTTCTGAGTCCATACTTGGATACTTGGTTTATCTCAGGGTCCTCCCAGGTGTGTGCTCGTCTCTCAGCCCAGATGGGTTCCAGCGGAGGGGCTCATGGGCGGGTTACCTCGTACTCTGAGGTGACACCCTCTGCTTGACCTCCAGAGAGCGTTTCTATGCTGGTGCGGCCAGGAACGCCTCCTTGACTTCAGAATGAGGAGTGCGTGGGCCTTGTCTCTTCTCTGGGCAGAGTCCAGCCTTCTCTCTCGACTGTCCTGCTATTGAACTTTGGAGCGTCTGTCCACAGGGGCTGAGCTGCTCAGCCTGGGGCCCACCTGCCCCCGCCTCAGTGCTGGCTTCCAGGCCCACAGGGAGGCAGGGGTAGGACCTCCAGGACTCCCGGGCCAGGGTGGCCCCTGTGTCTGTCCTTTCCCCGACTCCAGGCAAACCTAGTGTAGTGGGCATGAGGAAGCCGGGGATGGAGGTCTGGGTAACATATCAAACACACACACAGAGGAAGACATGGCTTTTGAGAAGAAATAACCACCTGAGGCTGCCAGCCAGAAAGAGCCAGAGCTGGATTTGGGCCCCAGGGAGGTGTGCCCCGGGGGAGGGACCAGAGCTTGAACCCCAGGGAGGTGTGCCCCGGGGCGGGGGCCACACCCGTTGACAGGCTCGGCTCCTCTGGGCTTCCTGTGCTTGTCTGGAAGAAGAGGCTCCTCTCTGGCCCCAGGGGTTGCTGACCTCTCCGGGCCTGCGTCCTGGGGCTGGACGTGCGCCCGTCCTGCAGCTGCCCGCTTCTGCTCAGTCAGCACGGTGCAGCCACACTCGCCGCTGGCTCCCTGTGCACGCAGCCCCTGTGGGGGAAGCTCCTGCAGTCCCGGGGGCACTGGCCCATGTCCAGGATGACAGGAGGGCGTCCGGGCTAAGCAGGGCCCTGAGCACATGGCCGGTGCCCCAACCCCCACCTCCACAATCTTACAGAGCCCGGCCAGCGGCCCTGGCAGTGACCTGGAGGCCAGATCAGAGCGGAGGTGTGACCTATTGCCCCACAGAGGCTCACTACAGCCCCGGGGGTGGCTGTTCCACTCCTCAGACAGCCTGGGGAGAGGGGCTGCGCCTGCCACTCCAACGGTCCCGCACGACGACCCTCACAGGGGACCCCACTCCAGCAGACCTCACTCCAGCAGACGCTCACAGTGAGGACTTTGGGGTCAGCAGCCAAATCTCCTCTGGGCCCGGAACACGGCCACTCATATTTATCTAGCGCGTCTCAGACTTAGAAACTCCAGGAAGTTTCCCTCAAGAGCCGTCTCTCCTGAAAGCCCTGTCTGTGAAAGCAGTGAGAGTAAGCTTCCCTGGCTGAGGGCGGGATGCCAGGCCCCGCACTGGTTCTGTGCCTCCTACTCCCTGCTGCCTTCCCGGGGCCCCCTGCCACTGGGGCTCCCTGCATCCTGCCCAGGGCTCCCTGCCGCCTTCCCAGGTCTCCTTGCAGCCTTCCTGGGGCTCCCTGCTGCCGGGGCTCCCTGCAGCCTGCCCAGGGCTCCCTGTAGCCTGCCCGGGGCTCCCTGCCGCTGTGTCTGCGGGAGCCCAGGCCCACTGTGAGGTCCCCTCAGGAAGGACAAATCCCTTCTCTGGTTTGGGGTGAGTCCAGAAAGCAGGGACCACGGGAGGCAGGGCTGGGAGGGGAACTGCTTCCAGGAAAACCATTTGGTCGGCTTCCCAGCGAGGCAGGCAGAGGGTTCTCAGGAGCTTGCAATCCTTCCCCCACATCGAGGGGCTACAGAAGGCCATTTGGGATCCCCTGGGCAGGCGGGAGAGTTTTTAGGGCTCAGCCCGGAGACCCCAGGCCCCGCATTCCCCTGGCAGAGGCTCTCCTAGGGTCAATGTCTCTCAGAGGCCACCTGAGCATCACAGGGACCCAGGGGCCTCCGACCCAGCCAGGCAGGAGTCCTCGCAAAGGGGGCAAAGTCAGAGGGCAGCAGCACCCAAGGACTGAGGCCTCTGTGCCAGTGTTGACAGCCAGGTGGGCCCACAGGGAACTGGAGTGATAGTGACCTGCCACCCAGAGTGCAGGGGTCACGGCCCACGGCCATGCTAGGGTCAAGGGGGCAGCTCCAATCAGCACGCAGGTGTCAAAGCCTCCAGGGGTGGACACGCCAGGCGTGACCTATGTTTTGTTTGACCCAGGGTTTTCTTTTCATAACAACGCTGATCCATGTTGGGACTCCCAGCCGTCCCACAATGGCTGGCCTGTGTCCAGGATGACAGGAAGGCTACCGGGCTAAACGGGGCCCTGACAGATGGCTGGTGCCCCCGCCCCCACCTCCACGGTCTTAGCCCGGCCAGGGCACCTGGTGGTGACCTGGAGGCCAGCAGAGAGAGGAATGAGGCTGCGGTCTTGACCAAAATTTGGAGCATCTTTCTTTCACAAGTTTCTCAAAGAACTGACTGTGTGAACACAGGTGAAAGGGTTGCGTGCCAGGACCAGAGTGTGAGCCCTAAGCCAGGGATCAGGGCACAGACCTGAGGGTCCGGGGGGCAGTCTCTGCTGAAGCTGAGACGGAGGCAACCAGGGACACTCCCACTGGCCCCCAGCCACTGGTCCCCCGTCAGCCTCCACAAGCAGGGCGTCCGCCCTCTCAACTCGCCGCACAGAGCACTGCCGGCGTGCCCCGTCAGCCTGTTATCTGGACGCTCCTCAGAGACTGGAGACCAGGGAGAGGTTTGAGTGGACGTGGCGGCTGGCGGCCGAGCCCAGCCCAGGGCTCGTGGGCCTCGGGTGGCATGGAGGCACTGGCCTCGTGGGCTCTGCTCTGGCCCCGGGCGGGGGTATGGTGGCCACACCCGCCGAGCCTGTCTCCCCTTCTTTTCTGCACCGGCAGGAGGGTGGGCCTGGCCTCACTCGCCCACATGGTCCGCCTCCTGCCAGACGTCAGATGAAAAATGCTGCACAGAAATCCTGCCCCCAGCATTGGCGCCATGGCCACCCCGCACCGCAGCAGGCACGGGGCACGATTTGCACACCCCGTCGCCCCCACTGTCAGTGGGCATGTGGCCGGGCCAGCATCTGGCCCACTCACAGCTGGCCTGCGTGAAGCAGGATGCGTGGACGGGCCTCAGATCGCCCGGGCCTCAGGGCCTCCTGAGTCAGCCCAGGCCCTGCACCCACACAAGCCAATCCGGGGGACTCGGCCACGCTGCTCCTCCTGGGGAGATGGCCGCTCAGAGACGTGCACGTGAGCAGACACGACCAGACGGGGTCTGGGCTGTGCAAGGACCGCTACTCTGCACCCCGCGCCCCACCAGCCCCGCACCCCACCAGCCCCACGCCCTGCCAGCCCTCCAGCCGCTTGGCACCCTGAGCGGCAGCGGGTCAGGGAAATCGCGCCAGAAAAACAGCCTCCAGTTTCCAGTTGCATAGTTTGCAGCCTCTTCCTCTGAACAATTCCAGAAGGGCCCCTTGTTGTTATTGTCTTGGCTGCGCCGGGTCTCTGCGAGCTCCAGCTGTGAGGAGCCGGGGCTCCCCTCTAGGGGCAGTGCCCGGCTTCCCATGTGGAGCCCAGGCTCCACATTCCCCGTAGCCAGCGGTTGCCGCTCCCTTGCTCCGGGGCACTGGCTCAGGGCTGTGGTGCACGCACTTCGATGCTCCAAGGTACGTGGCGTCTTCCCAGTCTAGGATCGAATTCATGTGCCCTGCGCTGTCAGGGGGCGCTCAACCCCTGGATCACCTTGGAAGCCCCCCCGCCCCCTGAGGCCGTTTCTAACTGAATGGGCCCCTCCATCTGGGAAGGCTCAGCCTCTGAGCTCAGTCTGTGTTGACCCGGCAGGGGTCCCCCTTTTCCCCATGTTGACCCAGTGGGGGTCCCCCTTCATCCTCCTTCCCTCCCCTGTCGACCTGGCGGGGGTCCTCCTTTCTTCCGAGTCCCAGGGAGGCTGGCGTCTGGGCTGTGCCTCTCTCTGCTGGCTTTGCCGGCTGCCCTGAAGCCATCAGCTTCTCAGGCTCTGTGTGCAAACCTCTGTCCACGTGTCCTTTCCACCTCATTCAGACTCAGAATCTCCAGGGCCTCGGTCCTCGGGGCGTCCTCACCATGGGCAGATGTGGAGGCCAGCAGGGGAGGTGAAGGGCAGGGCCCGGGCCGGGGCACAGCCCCCACGGTGACCAGCCCCGCAAGCTCCGGCCACCCCGAGCCGTCCCAGGGGCCAGCTGCCTGCTCCTGAAGACAGGCGTCGGGCTCACGGAGTCCAGACCAGCACGGGGCACTGACCTCCGCCTGGGCTTTCGAGGGCAGGCTTCCCGTAACCAAGACACGACCAGCGGGGACCCGTCTCGAAGCCCTGGGCTCCGAGTTCCGTGGCCCCAGGTGCTGTCTGTTGTGGTACCGTCTCGCGGGGACCCAGGCTCCCTCCCGCCCCTCTCTTCGTGACCCTGAGGCCACCACAGGCCTCTTCAGTTCAAACACTTTGGTTTGCTGGTAACAATGGGGCCCAGAGAGGCTGAATGGCTTTCCTGGGGTCACACAGTCAGGAGCCTGGCCTGGGCAAAGCTGGTCTTAAAGCATCTGTGCCACCCAGGGGCGATGGACTTACCACAAGCTGCGGGGAGGGTGCGGGTGGGAGGTTTCTGCCCCTGACTGAGGCTCTCATGCACCCGGAACCGGGAGTCTCTGCTTGCCCTGACGCTCGGGAGGTGGAGACGGTACAGTCACCAGGGGCTCGCACCCAGGCTGTGGAAGGCGCCCCTACGAGCTCACACCCCACCCTAGCTGGCATCCAGGAGCTGTGCTGTCTGGGCACCCTGCCTTAGTCCTGTCTGGAACAGGCACCTCGGGCTGTGGGCAGCTGAGGACGGGAGGCTGGGGCTGGGGAAGCCTGCGAGGTCATCAGGGCCTGGGCCTCTGCCCAGGACGTGGCCAGGCCAGTTGGCCCTGTGGAATCTCCACGAGGGATGCTCGTGTCCTGGGCTGAGGGGCGAAGCAGCTGCTTCCCCAGAGTTGACCCGGGACCCACGGGAACCCTGACTCAAGGGGACAGGTGACATCTGGGGCAGGGAGCTCTCTGGTCCCTGTGGGCCAGCGGGTCTGGGGGCTGCCCAGAAAATGCAGGGCCCAGCTGGATGCCAGCCGAGGGAGAGCTAACCTGATTATTTCCAGATGGGGGCGCCTCACGTGGCTGGACCAGGGCCCTGGTCCCTGCCCCCCAGCCCAGTGCCCACCCGGGCCTCAGCCCCCGCCACTCTCAGATCGCCTCTGGGGAGGAGCGTTTTCGTTTTCACCTCTTTTTTGCTTACTGCACTTCTCACTTGTAGAATCTCCATGTGTTTCTTTCTGAGCAGACTCATTTCTCTGTCAAAATATTCCTCCATTTTGTCACTCACTGTTTTTTTTTTAAGAAACTTAATTTCAGAATAGTTCTGAAGTTACAGGGAAGCTGCTGAGGGGGCACCGAGAATCCCTGGACACAAGGCCCCATTTCCCTGAGCTAGTGTCTCACGTGGGTTAGTGCGGGATGTTTGTCTACCGGCCACATTGTGTATTATTATTCTCCAAATCCACGGTTTTTTCAGACTGCCTTAGTGTTTACCAAACGTCCCAGGACCTTGTCCGGGAAGACCCAGCACTGGCCCTCTCGGCCGTGACAGCTTCTCAGACGTGGCCTACTTTGAGGGAGATGGGCCAGGCGTTTCGTAGCCGTCCCTCCAGCATGCCTGGTCTGAGTGTTCTGGCATCAGATTTGGGCTCTGTGTTTTGGAGGAAAACCACCAGGTATGGTTCCCTTCCCCCCCGGTTTCACTGTCTGGGAGAGAAGCCTGTGCCCCTGCAGAGGCGAGCACCCCCTGCCTCTGCTCACTGCATGTCCTGTCCCTCTGTCTCCTCCCGTTCACGTGGGACATGTCTGCGTGTGGATTAGGGGATCCACTCTCTTTGCTGTGCCCTCAGGAGCTTTCTGCCTCTGTGGTTTGGTGCCTGTCCTTACTTCCGGAAAGTTCCCAGCAGTTGTGGTGTCCAATTCTCCTCCCTCCCCGCTCTCCTGTTCTTCCCGGGGCCCCAGGAGCACACTTGCTGCGCTGGTGGACTGTCCTGTGGCCCCTGCCCACTGGGTGTCCCGTCCTCCTTTCTCTTCGAGGTCAGCCCGCCTTAGCTCAGGGACTCTTCCTTCGCCTTGGCCGACTGCTGCGGAGCCTGTCTCGCCCCTGTGGCGGCTGACTCCCAGCATTTCCTTGGGGTCTTTCTGAGAGTTTTGTCTCTGCTGACACTACCCATGTGCCACGACCCTGTCCGTTTTCTCACTGGGGCCTTCGTGGGTCACCACAGGTGTTCTAAATCCTTCTTCTCAAGGTCCGCAAATCTCTGCTCTTTCTTGCTGGGTCTTGCTCTGACGGCTCAGTTGCTCTCCTGACTGTCTCCCTTGGACCTTCCCGCCTTGTACTGAGTTGCTGGAAGACAGACCTGCTGTGTGGAGTCCTGGGAACTGCGGTGAATGGGCCTTTCCTGCAAGACTCCAGGTCCTCTGGCTGCAGCCCCTCCCAGGTCCTGACGTCCGTCTCCCCTGGTCACTGGGGTCCCCAGAGCCCCTCCTTGTGTGGAGTCTGCATGGTGCGTCTTTCTCAGCTGTGGCCCTTGGGTCACAGTGGGCCCCGATGGTGTGGTGGTCAGTGGCGGGCACCCGTAACCTGGTGATGAAACTTCGTCCTCCGTGGAGACTGGCTCCCTGGGCTGCCTCGCTGCCGTCCTTCAGCGTCCAGAGGGGATGGTTTTGGATCTTCAGCATGAGGACTTGGTGGGGGTCCTGAAGGCAAGGCCACGAAGGTTTGGGGACGTCTGTCTGCCACTGGAGGACCCCCTGGTCTGCGACCCCCATCTCTCCAGATTCAAGGAGGTGGCCTATCGTGTGACCTCAGTCCTCTGGGGGTCACGCTGTGACCAAGAGGACAGGGTGAGGACGACCCTCCCCAGTGATCAGAGCGGGGACCCTGCCCCCTGCCTGGGGCCCCGTCCTTCAGACCCACTGTCTCACTGCCCGCCCTCCTGTGGAGAAGCTGGAGGGCAGCGTCCCTGTCACCTGGGGGCCGAGCCCACCCCCACCCCACCCTCCAGGCCTGCCCTGCCCTTGCCATCACCCCTCACCTCCTCCCCCTTCACACTGCAGCAGGTCAAAGAGGGCGGTGGGGGCCGCTCAGCCCCCTCGAGACCGCCCAGGGAGCTCCCGGAGAGCAATCCTTCTTTTCAATGAACAAGCACAAGGCCAGAGGGAAGGTGTCCTGAGGGCGGACAAGGTGTGTGGGGGTCCCCAGGAGGCTGGCCCGTGGCCTGGGTGTGATGGGTGTTGCCCAGGGCCAGGGGAAGGGGTCTCCCCAGGCCCAGGACAGCATCTGCCCTCAGAGCTGGGCATCTACCACCCACACGGGTCTCTAGGTCCCAGGGCAGAGAGTCTGGGTGCTCGCCAGTCCTGACCACATGGCCCCTGCCCTGCCCCGGGCCCCGAATGCCCCCCAACCCTGGTCCCACAAGGGCCTGGTCTGACACAGTCTCCCCCACTGGCCGTGCAGACCAAGTGCAGCATCGAAGCTGACCCGGGGACCCGGGGTGAGTGTGCAGCAGCTGACCTGGAGGCCTGCGGGCACCTGGAGCCACCCCTGCGGAGACAGGCCCTGCGGGTGTGACGGCGCCAGGCCTGGACGCAGGGCAGCTCCGCAACAACATTAACTGTTGTTATAGGCAGGGTGCCTGGGGTTAAATAACACGTACTGTTAGCATGAGTATCGTCTATTTCTTTCTGATTTCTTTAATACAGCTGCTTGAAGGTCTGTATTTATCCTGGCTTGGCTGACACTGATCTGGGTACAGAGAGCCATCCAGGAGATGAGTCTGCAGCCTTTAATGTGAGGAGAAAGGGCTTCAGAGGAGGCCAGCTGGACACCTGGTTAAGGCTCGTGGTCCGGCCGGGAAGGGTTCACTGCAGCCTGACCCTTCGCAGTCTCTCGTGAGAAGGCGCACACGCTGGGGGAGGGGCCCCGAGTCCTCCGTGGTCTCATGCGCTGTATTTTAGTTTAGGCTCTGCTGGGTCTTGGGAGCAGCCTCTCAGGCCCCAGATCATGGGAAGAGGCTCTGGGGTGGGAGGAGGACCCAGGGTGGACGAGAGGCTCCGCCGGGTGCAGGCAGCGGTGGCTGGGGGTCCTCTTCCTTCCTCGGGGTGCCGCCCAGGAGCCCCCGCCCTTCTCTCTCTCGTATTTACATCTTACTTCCCTCCTCTCTGGGCTTCCCTGGTGGCTCAGCTGGTAAAGAATACACCTGCAATGCGGGAGACCTGGGTTCGATCCCTGGCTTGGGAAGATCCCCTGGAGAAGGGAAAAGCCCCCATTCCAGTATCCTGGCCTGGAGAATTCCATGGGCTGTATAGTCTGTGGGGTCACAAGAGTTAGACACGACTGAGTGGCTTTCAGGCCACTTTCCCTCCCCCCTAGGCTTCCAGAACTTCACAACAGGAGCCGCCTCCCCAAGGCCCCCACAGCAGCTGAGCGCCCTGCACACAGCAGGGACCCAGCAGACGCTTGAGGGGAGCAGTGAGCCGTCAGGGCCGGGCCTGCAGGAGGCCCCAGCCTCACCCAAGCTCCCAGCCACGGCGGACTGGCGGCAGGGAGTGGGCCCGGGTCTGCGATCCTTCTGCAGGAGAACGGGGCAGGGAGGGCTGGCCTGCCTCACCTGGGCAGGTGGCATCACCCAGCACAGACCAGGAAAGGAGGAGGTGACGGGCAGTGTGGCCGTCTCCTCCTCTCCTGAGAGATACGGGGAGGCCGCCCTGCAGCTCTAGGGGCGGAGGCGGCACCTGCAGCAAGCCCATCGCCTCCTGAGCTGGGAACCGGCAGAGAAACAGGGCCCAAATGACCTCAAAGGCACACAGGTCGGAATGGGCCGTCCAGGACCACAGCCACATCCTGCAGCCCCTCAGCTCCGTCCACAGAGGAGCCCCATGTGGGCTGGTGACTCTATTTTTCCCTTAATTGACTCAACAGGGTGGTGTTGTGGAGACGTGGACAAAGAGTGAGTTCCTGGCCAGAGCTTAAACTTAAGAACATATNACAGCCACATCCTGCAGCCCCTCAGCTCCGTCCACAGAGGAGCCCCATGTGGGCTGGTGACTCTATTTTTCCCTTAATTGACTCAACAGGGTGGTGTTGTGGAGACGTGGACAAAGAGTGAGTTCCTGGCCAGAGCTTAAACTTAAGAACATATTCCCAAGAAAGCCTTTGCTTTTCCCTGGCCCCCAGCCCCCAGGACTCTGCAGGGTGTCTGGGTCGGAGGCCCAGGACCCAGGGCGGAGGAAGACAGGGAAGCAGCTGAGAGCTTTAACTAGCATGGCTCCCACCCTTCTGGACCCCAGAGACCCAAAGTGAGAGCCAGCACTGACAGGCACGTTTTAAGGACCGTGCGTGCTTTCAGGAGTCGTGGGGATCTCGTGAAGCCGAGGCCCACTCTCGCACAGCAGGGCTTTGTGATGGACGCTCACAGTCAGCCTCCGTGCATCTTAGTCTGTTTGTTTTTTAAACGCTGTACCAACCGGTAAAACTTTTTAAGAGACGTGTGTGTGTATTGGTATTTTCGTTTCAGCTCTGCTGGGTCTTGGGTGCTGCTGCGGGCTGTCTCTGGCGGTGGTGAGCAGGGGTGCCCTTTGCTGCAGGCCGAGGGCTGCTCACCACAGTGCCTTTCTTGTTGGGCCCAGGCTCTATAGCTGTGGACCATGGGTTCAGCTGCTCCACGCATGAGGCATCTCCTTGGACCAGGAATCAAACCCGTGTTCGCTGTGTTGGCAGGCAGATTCTTTAATCGCTAGACCCCAAGGAAGCCGCCTCTGCACATTTTAACACGGAGCTCATCTTTTTGACAGACTAACTTTTAGTGGATACAATAAGTCCTCTACCTGCGAGCCTTCAGGTTGTGGAATCTAAAAGATGCAAGTGTGTGTTGGCGCTTGCAGTCACGTGAGTCAGTTCCCGTGTCTGGAGTTCACTGTCACGTGCACGCGCCATCCACAGGTAGCTGTGATTTTGTGTGCTTTGCAGTTCTGTATACAGAAGCTGTACGTTAGGCTGGACTATAAGAAAGGCTGAACTCCAAAGAACTGTGCTTTCAAATAATGGTGCTGGAGAAGACTCTGGAGAGTGCCTTGGACTGCAAGGAGATCAAACCGGTCAAACCTAAAGGAATTCAATCCTGAACATTCACTGGAAGGACTGATTCTGAAGATCCAATACTTTGGCCACCGGATGCGAAGAGTTGAGTCATTTGAAAAGACCCTGATGCTGGGAAAGATTGAAGGCAGGAGGAGAAGGGACGACAGAGGATGAGAT
>SJYA01014614.1:0-10190 GCA_006410615.1 Neotragus moschatus
TGTTTTTCTGGAACTCTCTTGCAAAACTGCTTAATCATGCATGTCTGGGTAAAGGTCAGGCATTCCCCTCCCCATGCTGACCGCTGTTCCCACATGTGCACGAAGCCCCTTAGTTTAAACCATCCTATAGCAGTTAGTCTTGCCCACTATAGTCTGTCTATAAAAACTCTGTAACCCCTTTGTTTGGGGCTCAGAGCTTAACTCCTCGGGGCCCGCCGATGTAATAAATCTGAGTCCTCGAACTCTCCGAGCGTGGTGCTTGGTTTCTCCAGTACTGATTCCTGCAACAGTGTCTTCGTGATACAAGATTTCAAATGGGAAAATGGCTCAGATGCTGTAAGAGCTTGGTTCTTGTGCAAATGGTCACAAATCAGGTCTTGTGACCATGCGCACTTTGTACAGATTGTCTCCACATCAATGAGGCTGAGAGGGAGGTGGGCATGGTGGGGGGGAGTGCTGGCAAGGAGTGAACAGTTGATAGAGCAGCAGTATGAAAGAACTGCAACTGGCCTGACTCTTTTGGGGGTCCCCAGCAGCAGTGCCAAGGCCTTATCCGGCACACAGCTTCCAAGGCCTGGGGGGCACCTCCAGTCGGAACAGAGTCTGGGAATGATGGGTGTCCTTTTCTTGGACTCACAGCCCATTGGTCAGAATCCTCACGTGATTCACCTAAAGACCCTAGGATAGGGAAATACATCCCCTCTCTGCATGGCCCCCTCCAAGGAACAGCTCTAAGTCACAATGAGGGAACACTGAACTTTTGTAGACAGTGAGCCTTCTGACCAACTGTTGTTCCAGAATATATCATTCATTTTGTTGATTTATAGAATGCTGGGACACTGAGATGTGTGTGTCTTGGATATTTTCCCTGGAATCTTTTCCCCTTTTCTTTCGCTGAGTGTCTAGTACTTTACTTCAATCCACTGCATTAAATCTAAGCCAGATTCCCAGCAGTGCTTCTTACTGTATTTTTCTGGACTTGCCAGGTGGCGCTAGTGGTAAAGAATCTGCCTGCCAATGCAGAGACATAAGAGACGTGGGTTCACTCCCTGTGTCAGGAAGATCCCCTGGAGGAGGGGCATGGCAACCCACCCCAGTATTCTTTCGTAGCTAATCCCCTGCACAGAGGAGCCTGGTGGGCTACAGTCCACGGGGTCACAAAGAGTCGGACGCAACTGAAGCACCTTATCACACACACATTTCTCTCTTCTCTATTTCAGCTTTAGGTGAAATCTGTACCTTGTTTTAAATTAAATCTTCTCATTGTTTTTGTCTTGACTTTTAACTTCTATTTTGTATTTCATATCTGTGAATCATCTTGTCTTAATTCTTGAGTTTTATCTTCCAATTACTGTCTTTCTATTTATAACATCTAATTCACCATTTACCCTTCTTCTGAGATATTTTTCAATGATTATAGTTTTTTTTTTTCAGGATTTTGATGGATTTCTAAATTTCCATTTCCTTTGTGAATCATGCCTTATTCTTGCCTTACAAATTCTAATCTTTCTCTTATTTTTTCCAACTTCTTAAGCACATTTGTTTTCAAAGCTTTTTATAAGGTTTAAAGTAGCCCCAAACTAGAAATACCCTGAATGTCCATCACCTGATGGCCATCACCGAATATCTCTCAAGAATCTTCTCTTATGGGGTCATATTCTTTCCTTACCTTATGTGGGTCGTGTTTTAGGGAAACACATTGCTCCCAGATGTGAGAATTCACAATGAGACTTTACGTTTAGGTTCACAAAATTTTATCATTTTCTAGACTAATTTATTTTTCCATCAGCATTACTGAAATATATAAAATACACAAAATGAAACGTAAGGGTAAACTTTGACCACTGTTGACAAATATATACATTCTTCTAGCCATGTTGTTGCTGTTTAGTTGCTAAGTTGTGTCTTTAAGACTCCATGGACTGTAGCCCGCCAGGCTCCTCTGTCCGAGGGATCCTCCAGGCAAGAATACTGGAGTGGGTTGCCATGTCCCCCTCCAGGGGATCTTCCTGACCCAGGGATTGAAGCCCCCCGTCTCCTGCATTGGCAGGGGGATTCTTTACCATCTGAGTCCCCTGAGAAGCTCTTCTAGCCATAATGGTCATTTATATCACCCCTAAAACGTCTCTCAGGCTCCCTGGCAAAGAATGTACTCCTTTCCCACCCTTGCCCCAGACAACCCCAAATCTGTTTTCTGAAGCAACAGGGATATATTGTACCTCACAGGAAATTATAGCCATGATTTTGTCATAACTTNGCCCCCCGTCTCCTGCATTGGCAGGGGGATTCTTTACCATCTGAGTCCCCTGAGAAGCTCTTCTAGCCATAATGGTCATTTATATCACCCCTAAAACGTCTCTCAGGCTCCCTGGCAAAGAATGTACTCCTTTCCCACCCTTGCCCCAGACAACCCCAAATCTGTTTTCTGAAGCAACAGGGATATATTGTACCTCACAGGAAATTATAGCCATGATTTTGTCATAACTTTTAATGGAGCATGATCTGTAAAAATATTGAATCATTATGCTGTACACCTGGAACAAATATAATATAGTAAATCAACTATACTTCAATAAAAGTAAAATCTGTTTTCTGTTACTATGATGTTTTGGCTTTACTAGAATTTCACATCAATGGACTCATAGTTCACGTAATGTTTTTGTGCATATGGCTTGTTCCACTTAATATCATGCTCTTGAGGTTCATTTATGTTGGTGTGTATAAGCAGTTTATTCCATTTCATTACGAAGCAGAATTCCATTTTATGAATATACCACAATTTATCATTCACCAGTTGCTGGACATTTGGGCTGTTTTTACCATTTTACTGCCATGAACAAAGCTGCTATAGATTTTGCATACAAATATTTGTGTCATATTTTCTTCTTTGCATGCTTGGTATTTGGTTAATGGCTGCTGAAAATTGAAATTTTGTGTGGTTTAATGTTGAACTTTTTTATTTCTGTATAGTGTTGGGACCTGTTCTGATGATCAATTACATTATTTCCATTGCCTTGACCTTTTCAAGATTTGCTTATAAATTTGTCAGAGTGTGTATGAACAGAAATTTTATTGTTATAGGCTACCTTTCAACACTTATTTCCATAGAAGATTTTTGCACATCACACAGGCTGTGCTTTCTTCATTGTCGTGGGCTACTCTTTTCCAACAATAGCTCAGAATCCCAGTTCAACATAGGCCTGCGATTCCTCAGTAGTGAGCACAAGGTATTCATCCTTAACTTCCCGGGTGGAACTGACAGTTTCTGACCCTATTGTTCTTTTTCAGTCTCTCAGTCTGTACGACTTTTTGTGAGTCCATGGATTGCAGCACACCAGGCTTCCCTGTCCTTCACTGTCTCCTAGAATTTGCTCAGACTCACGTCCATTATGTCAACGATGCCACCCAACCATCTCAACTTCTGCTATCCCCTCTCCTCCTGCCCGCAATCTTTCGCAGTATCAGGGTGAGTCTGCTCTTAACATCTGGTGGCCAAAGTATTGGAGCTTCACAACTTAGCACTCATGCATGTGGGGGTGGTGTGTGTGTGTGTGTGGTATGTGTGTATGTGTATAAATGGCAGAAGAAGTAACAGTAGTTACTTGCTTTGCTGAGGTTTGCATGCGGAGGTGGAGAGATTAGGGGCTGAACAGTTGGTAGAGATGACTATAAGGAAATTTTTCACTAGTCTTTCTTAAATTTTTAATTTTTTCAAACTTTATGATTATGAATTTATTTCTGATTTAAACAATAAACTTTTGAAACAGCAAAAAGAAAACTATTGGAGCGTCAGGTTCCGCATCAGTCTTTTCAAAGAATATTCAGGGTTGATTTTCTTTAGGATTGATTGGTTTGATCTCCTTGCTGTCAAGGGACTCTCAAGAGTCTTCTCCAATATTGATACTTCACAACAGTGCAAAAGCATCAATTCTTTGGTGCTCAGCCTTCTTTATGGTTCAATTCTCACATTTGTACATAACTACTGGAAAAACCGTACTTTTGACTATAGGGATATTTGTAGGCAAAGTGATGTCTTTGCTTTTTAATACACTGTCTAGGTTTGTCACAGCTGTTCTTCCAAGAAGCAAGCATCTTTTAATCCATGGCTGCAGTCACCATCTGCAGTGATTTTGGAGTCCAAGAGAATAAAATGTCACTGTTTCCACTTGTTTCTCATCTATTTGCCTTGAAGTGATGGAACCGGATGCCCCTTAACATCACTTGGTTTCATTGTGCCCCTACGTCTCTTGCAAGCATGCCTATCACCTCAAGCCTACTTTGCAAAATTTTCTGTTTTACAAAAACCTTTACTTTAGGGGATGGTAGGCATTTATGATAGAGCTTTTCTGGATGGGAACTCCTTAAGTATCACTGCTGTTTCTGTAAAGGTATTTTATTTCCCTAGAACACACCCTTTGAATATGTGCAGAGTGGGCAGCTTAGAAACAGGGGACTTGTTGAACACTGGTCACAGTAATTTACAAGTGATACGAGAGCAATACAGACTAGACCAATTTTCCAGGAGAATTTACTTCTGTCTTCAAAACATGTATCATCATTAAAGGGAGGATCCCACGTAATGGAGCAAATACAATGACTGTCTTCTCAAAACAAGGCAAACACCAGACATGGTCTCTCATTTGTGATTTGCAGGTGTTAATTTGCTTTTGTGTCAGGCTGTCTGCGTTTTGTAGATAACAATGCCCTGTTTTGGCAGTAGAGATGTAGGATTGAGACATGCCCGGGTATTTTACCTAATCCCGTCCTGCCCCTTGTCTCTGAGCATCATCTAATCCTTTTCTTTTCATTCATTAGCCAGATTAAACTGGGCAAAGTGAGGGAGCTTCCACCCCTCAGGTACTAGAGATGGATTCAAAGGGCATCTTCTCCTGGGCTGGGTAACATCTCACTGTCTCACAAAGGATCAAAATGTAGACTGTTCAACAATAGGATCGGTTGTTACCCAGGCCCCAGTTTAATGTTATTACACTGTTGAAACTTGTTTTCTGAAAAGCTTCCAGAAAAGAGTCTGACCACACTGTCAAGTTCACAGTGGTGCATTTTGAGATAAATAGGACAGTTGGCTATTTTCTAAGCATGGAGAGCTCACCCTGCATCCTGGTCTCAGGTCTGGGAATCTGACCTTTGGTGACTGCCAAGGACAGAGGGCCCATTCTCAACAAAAGCTCAGTCTCTGCCATATGGGACTTTCTTGCTGCCAACACACCCATCATCTCTCCTTTTTTCTCTTAATCTAGGTAACAGAACTCTTTTCACTTGGTTGTGCTGTATTTATTGCCTCCAGGTCTATGGAAGGACTACCTTCCCAGTGATGACTTCTGGGCACTATTCTTTCCAGAGCAGCCTTGTGGTTGGGGTTTTGGATGGTACCAGCTGCTGAAGGTGATATGAGAAGGGGATGACAGAGGATGAGATGGCTGGATGGCATCACCGACTCAATGGACGTAAGTCTGAGTAAACTCCAGGAGTTGGTGATGGACAGGGAGGCCTGGCGTGCTGCAGTCCATGGGGCCACAAAGAGTCGGACACGACTAAGAGACTGAACTGAACTGAACTGAACTGAAGCAGCCCGAGGTGTGGGGAATAGCCTGGGATTAGCAAGTGTCTCCATGCCTCAGCCATGCCAGCTCTACCATTAACTATGCAACTGTGTTTTGTACACATTTTATTTTAAAAAGAAAGAACTTAAATAGAAAAGGAATTAAGGCCACTCCTCCAGGGGGGTAAGGGCGCTTGTCTCTGATGGTTTTCAGAAACCTTTGGGGGGTGCTCCTCCAGATCCAACTTGTCCCCCTCCTCTCACCTTGCTCCACAGAAACGCTCCGTCCTGTCAAACTCTTTTCTTCCCTCCAGGCCTCACTACACCCTGCCCCGAGCATCCTCACCTCCCTTCAGAGCAATACTCTGTGCTCTGCTGGCCATCACACCTGCCCATCCTCCGCTCTGTCCCCACCTTTGGGAAAAGTGCCACGTGCCCAGGCTCTCAGGAGTCTCCCTCCATTTTCCCTCATCCAGACAACTTCTCCACAGAGCCTGAGGCCTCTTCCCCTTCCAGGCGCCCAGGCCATGCAGAGCAGACTCATCTCTTCCACTTCGGACAGCTCCTTACCTGGTTCTGCCCCAAGAAAACCTCGCAGAGTGGGCTGGCTAACCAGGAACCGACACTCGTCTCAGCTTCACGGATTCCCATTTTCTGCAATTTTAGACAAAGATTTGCCTTTTCAAGAAGGCATCTTCCTATAAGGAAGTAGGTTCCTCATAGTAAGTTCCTGCATCTATGAAGGAGTAGGTTTGTATTTAGATTCAGCTGCTTTAAGTGGGTTGACATTTGCTTGGACAGCAAAGAGATCAAACCAGTCAATCCTGAAGGAAATCAACCCTGAATACTCATTGGAAGAACTGCTGGTGAAACTGAAGCTCCAGTATTTTGGCCATCTGATGTGAAGAGCCTGTAAGGTATAGTTCGGGCCGAGGCAGAAAAGGAGAGACGACCTCAACGGAGATAGGTTACCTTTATTCAGACAAGGAAGGGCAACAGTTAGCCTAACAACCAAGCTGAGAGCGAGAGGGATCAGGGAGGCTTCATATTTAAAGGGAGTTTTGTGAAAGTGATAAGGGAAATGTTAGTCAGGTGGGACGTTTTGGGTAATCTTCAGTTGAGATGGCATTTGTAGTTGAACAGGATGTGGGAGGTTTTGGGCAGGTGGTGATAAGTCCCCTGGGCAGGGAGTGTTAAGTCCCAGGTAGATTCAACCAGCCTGGAGCATCAGGCTGGAGCATCAGTTTGGTTTTGTTTTCCCCAAAGTTAGACAATTCAGCAAGGGCCTTTGAGATCGTTGTTTTATTTTCTAGGCCCACAGACTTCTTCAGAGCCACTCATTGGAAAAGACCCTGATGCTGGAAAAGATTGAAGGCAGGAGAAGGAGACGACAGAGAATGAGATGTTTGGACGGCATCACCGAGTCAATGGACATGAGTTTGAGCAAACTCGGGGAGTTGGTGATGGACAGGGAGGCCTGGCATACTGCAGTCAATGGGGTTGCAAAGAGTAGGAAACAACTGAGTGACTGAACAGCAGCATTTCTCATCATGGCAGGTCTGGGCCTCGTAGTTCTCCGTCCGCACCAGGAGAGAGTGCAGGGACTTCTGTGGTACCTGGTCACACCAGGCATAAGGAGAACCTGACTGCTTCTGGTCACTTGCTGCTCATTCACACCCTGGATGGAACAACAGGAACCACAGCCCAGCCTGAGTTCAAAAGGCACAGGAGACAAGGAAAAGAAACAAACAGGGTGACTGGGAGAAGAAATGCGAACTAAGTCACTTCAAAAATGCTATTCTGTCCCAGTCAAAGCAACCACTCAGCCTTTTCCTTTACACAGGATTAGGGGTTTACCCTCTTTCCTACACTGATATCCCGCAGCCAGCTGTGGTGGGTTCTCCCACCTCCTTTCAAAGAATCTCAGGCCCCAGTACTCACATGACAAGGTCCTCCTCCAGCAGACGCCTCGGCCAGTTTGGACAAACGCTCTGCCACTCAAAGCTGGTGCTGCACTAGGTCATCAAACCGGGTCTGAATCTGGCTCTGTCTTTGGGGACAAGGTGGTCAGGGAAGTGAGCGGCCACGTGCTTTCAAATATCTGCACTTTTAATTCCGTCGTAGATGTCTCTCCTGTTGGACTGAGTCACCACAGCTAAAAAAGACATGTTCACATTTGATTTCTACAAACTTTTCTTCTTCCACTGCTCTCAAACACCAGAGTTTGTCCAAGGCTACTTGATATTTATGTGAGTATGTGTAGGTAAGACTCCAGCAAATAGCTTCAGAATCCTGCTGTGGGTGCAACTTGCAAGGTTCCATTCCAGCCAAATTTCTTGTTGTTTAGTCACCAAGTCATGTCTGACTCTGCAGCTCCATGGACCCCAACAGGCTCCTCTGTCCATGGGGTTTCCCAGGCCAAAATACTGGAGTGGGTTGCCACCCCCTTCTCCAGGGGATCTCCCGACCCAGGAATCAAATCCAGGTTCTCCTACTTCGCAGGCAGATTCTTTATCACTGAGCCACCTGGCAAGCCAACCCCCACCCAGCCCCCGCCGCCAGCTGACTTTCCTTGCTCATACATTTCTTCTTACCTGCAGCCCTCTGCACCCAGGGAGATACTTCGGGGAAATTCCAGGACTCACGCTGTCTGAATTTTGGTATGTTTTACAACTTCTCCAAATCCTGATTTCTGCAAAACTTTTGAAAAATATGGAGCAGTGAAAAATCAAACCCAAAGATCAAAAGAGAGAATGTTAAATATCCAGATCATAAAGCATGTTTCCACCAGCAGGTTTTTCTCTAGTTCTCAGGTGGGCCCTTGTGGAGTCACGATGACCCTGGTCTCCATTTTCAGAAGCAAAGGTCAGAGGTTGGATTTTTCTTGTTTTCACCCCTCAGGCCTTCCCATCATAATTCCTCTTGACAAAAAGAAAAATAGGTTGGAAACAACTAAAACGGGCAAAAGCACCTGCCTTTTAAAAAGTTGTTGCTTTCTCTGGTTACCTCAAAGTCAAGGAGCCCAAGGTACCTAGCAACCTCGACTACTGACCACATAAAATCTGTCTTTTCCATAATTAAAAAATAATTGTATTTATTTATTGACTCTGCTGGGTTTTTGTTGCTGTGTGGGCTTTTCTCTAGTTGCAGTGTGGCCTCTGGCTGTGGAGCAAAGGCTCTAGGGTGCTCAGAGTTCAGTAGTTGCGGCTCTCAGGCTCTAGAACAAGGCACCGTAGTTGTGGCGCACGGGCTTAATTGCTCCACGGCATGGGGGATCTTTCTGGACCAGGGATGGAACCTGTGTTTCTTGCATCGGCAGAAGGATTCTTCCCCACAGAGCCCCCAGGGAAGCCCGATCTTTTACCATAACTCTTGAACAAACCCAAGTATCTCACATTCTCTGTTTACATGNGCTCTAGAACAAGGCACCGTAGTTGTGGCGCACGGGCTTAATTGCTCCACGGCATGGGGGATCTTTCTGGACCAGGGATGGAACCTGTGTTTCTTGCATCGGCAGAAGGATTCTTCCCCACAGAGCCCCCAGGGAAGCCCGATCTTTTACCATAACTCTTGAACAAACCCAAGTATCTCACATTCTCTGTTTACATGATGCATACTAATTATGAGATTGTTGCCACAAATTCACAGAAACCCTGCATGAGAGCTGTAAGAATATCACATGTCCGAGCCAGTCCTTCCAGCATATGGTAAGGAGAGGATACAGGCTGCTCCACAGAACAGAGCCATCAAGGATCTAAGTGCTCCTCCCCATCATCACCTGTATCACAGATAACCATAACTTGCCTCTGCTTTGCAGGCCCTGGAATAATCCCCCAAAGACGCATCGGACCAGCTTGATTCCCTGTTTCCCTGCAATGGACGCATAGCTGCTCTTTTTAGTTTTTAAATTTTTATGGGAGTATGGTTACTTCACAGTGTTGTGTCAGTCCCTAGTGTACAGCAGTGAATCAGCTATGCACACACAGGTCCCCTCTTTTTTGGATGCCCTTCCCATTTAGGTCAACACAGAGCACTGAGGAGAGCTCTCCAAGCTATACAGTGGGTTCCCACGAGTTATCCTTTTTATGCCTAGCATCAATAGTGTATATGCTGCTAAGTCGCTTCCGTCGTGTCTGACTCTGTGCGACCCCAAAGACGGCAGCCCAACAGGCTCCCCTGTCCTTGGGATTCTCCAGGAAAGAACACTGGAATGGGTTGCCATTTCCTTCTCCAGTGCATGAAAGTGAAAAGTGAAAATGAAGTCGCTCAGTTGTGTCCGACTCCCAGTGACCTCATGGACTGCAGCCCACCGGGCTCCTCCATCCGTGGGATTTTCCAGGCAGGAGGACTGGAGTGGGGTGCCAGTGGCTTCTCCAGTAGGATATATAAATATGTATATATATGCATGCCAGGCCCGGTCTCCCAGTTCCTCCCACCACTCCCTTTCTCCTCTTGGTATCCATATGTTTGTCCACTGCGTATGTGTCTGTATTTCTAAAGAAGATGAAATATGTATATTATGCAGCCATAAGAAAGGAATGAAATTGGGTAATTTTTAGAGATGTAGATGGACCTAGAGACTGTCATACAGAGTGAAGTGAGTCACAAACAGGAAAACAAATATTGTCTA
>SJYA01014615.1:0-10352 GCA_006410615.1 Neotragus moschatus
GACGTCACTAACTTGATGAACATGAGTCTGAGTAAGCTTTGGGAGTTGGTGATGGCCAGGGAAGCCTGGTGTGCTGCAGTCCATGGGGTCAAAATTGTCAGACATGACTAAACAACTGAACTGAACTCAACTGAACTGCTCAACCTACAGTTTCTGTTCTATAACTGGGGAAACAGTGGCTAACTTTATTTTGGGGGGCTCCAAAATCACTGCAGATGGTGATTGCAGCCATGAAATTAAAAGACGCTTACTCCTTGGAAGGAAAGTTATGACCAACCTAGACAGCATATTAAAAAGCAAAGACATTACTTTGTCAACAAAGGTCCATCTGGTCAAGTTTATGGTTTTTCTAGTAGTCTTGTATGGGTGTGAGAGTGCTGAAGAATTGATGCTTTTGAACTCTGCTGTTGGAGAAGACTCATGAGAGTCCCTTGGACTGCAAAGAGATCCAACCAGTCCATCCTAAAGGAGATCAGTCCTGGGTGTTCATTGGAAGGACTGATGCTGAAGCTGAAACTCCAGTACTTTGGCCACCTCATGTGAAGAGTTGACTCATTTGAAAAGACCCTGATGCTGGGAAAGATTGTAGGCAGAAGGAGAAGGGGATGACAGAGGATGAGATGGTTGGATGGCATCACTGACTCAGTGGATTGAGTTTGGATAAACTCCATGAGTTGGTGATCAACAGGGAGGCCTGGCGTGCTGCAGTTCATGGGGTCACAAAGAGTCGGACACGACTGAGCCACTGAACTGAACTGAACTGAGTATTAAATTGCATGCTTAAACTACTGACTTTTAAAAGTTAAATGGGAATACGAAACTGTTAAATGTTGGAATCGTAGAATATTTGAACAGAAAAGGACTTTGAAGATTAACTGATTTGACTTCTCCACTTTACACATGAATAAACTGAGAAATTTAATGACTGAAACATATGTGCTTTATTCTACCTTAGTGAAAGATATGACTATAGAAGTTAAGTGCTCTATACAAGTTTGCAAAGGTTTATGTCAGGAAGCTACAATTCCACTCAAATTTATCTGACTCTAAAACCAATAGTCTGCTCATGATGCTATTCTGCCTTTTGTAACAATCATCAGAAGCAAGCTGATTCACATGCATCAAGAACAGAGAGCCCTTGAGAAAAGAGACAAAAGAAAAACAAAGTCTGAAATTGTTAATATGGGCCTCCATGGAGCAGATAGGGAAAGGCTCTAAGTGCCATTTTCAAAGTGCTCAAAATACAACTCCAGTCAAATATATGGTGATCATGTGCCAAAGATTTGTTTAACTCATTAATGGAACCAGCAAGATGGTAAGCCTGACTCAAAGAGCATTTTCAGATCAGGGTTTATATAGTCAAGAAAGTAGTGATGAAACAAATTAGATTTTTAATATTTGTAACACAATAAAACCATAATCTCTAGGTTCAATTAGTTTCTACTGGCAAAAATCATTTGTAAATTATCAGTCATCTAACTATACAAAGTTCTGGCCCTAAACAATAATAAATAATAAATCAAAGGATTTTCCTCTAAAGAATTAGATAAGCCTTTGTTCAACCTATTAGGGAATGCTCTAAAATGATTTTGAAATGATATGCAGTCATCCTTTTGTCTTGTTTCCTAGTTTTGAAACCATTTCATAGTAGCCTTCTTTGCTCAGGGAGGAGAGATTGCTGAAGAGAGAAATACAGATACAGCCTATCTGTGGACCAGAATGAACAGTCTGGACCCCAAACTAGAGAAAAGTGTAATTACTTGGAGAAAGCTTAATGGTTCATCAGTTTTTAAAAAAATGCCAACTCAGTGTTCTTCAGTCACAAATAGCTTAGTTCAGTTTCCCTTACCACACATAGCAGGGAAAAAAAAAGAAAGAAAGAAAAAATGAGGCCAAAAGCCTGAACCAATCAAGCTAACCAGTTACTTGCATTTATTCAGAAAGAACATATCTGATCCAATTATGTCAACTTAGACACTACCCAGTCAGCCCCTCAGAAAGGCATAATTCAGTAAAAGCAGTTCTACAGAAAACCAATAATACAATCTGAGATTCTGTTTTTTGATGGAAACACAATCCATGGGGAGTTAGGTTTCTGCATAAATGAATGTAAGCACAGACGAGTACCCTTCCAGTACTCCTCAGAGTATAGCTATGTGGCAGCTGTGGGTTTAAGGTCATGCAGCTTGACCAGCACTTGAGGGAGAGTTATTTCTTGATGCCAGTTGCGTATAGAGCCAAACATGCTAATAATGAACTGTGCTGGGGATGGAGTTGACCTCCTCATAAAACCTGAGGAGCTAAACAAGAATAGGGACGTAAATATATAGAGATCATGCTACCTCTTCCCAGAGATGATCCTCAGAAGCAACCTCACGCACATCCTTGATATACAATGGAACAGAGTCAACTGGACTCTACCACCTGGTAAAAAAAGAGTTCTGGCATCTCAATCCTGTTCTGAGGGTAATTCGTTTTTTTCTAACTCAGTTTCCATTTTGCTTCTTGCCTCAAAATCTGTTCCTGTACTGAACAGTCTCTGAGCTTTTGACTTTGATTCCTAAACGAGGTCCTTGGCAGATTTAATTTGCATGCTTTAAAATCATAAACCTTGAAAGAATGAAAAGTGATATTTTTCTTTTACTTCAGCTAAGACAGAGTTGGAACTTTCTGAACACAATATAAACTGCAAAATAAAATAAAATTCACAAAACCATACCAAAGAACATTTATGAGTGTAGTCAATTTCTGATGTAACTTAAATAAGCTAAAAATAATATTGTTCATGGGAATTAAAATTTTTTGTCCTTTTTCTTATATTTACCTGGGGAACCATATCTGGAAGAATAAAACAAATCACCTTTTCTCCATCCTTAGAGTATTTCTCCTTCCCTGATTCCTTTTTGACTTCCTATTCATTTTCCATAGCATGAGCTTTCAAAAAGGTCCCAGTGAAGATTTTCCTTTCTTCCCTCTATTTCAAAGTTAATGTGTTCAAAGGAAGCATCGGATTCCTCACTTTATTGTCATCAGTCTACTTGCTTTATTGTCCATACTACATCTTAGAGGAAAAACAGAAGTAAATGCGAACTTCCTAAACATGTAACTATTCAACAGCTATTCCCAGACTAACGTACCTCCCTATACTACCAGTGGAACTGAGCCCAATAATAGTAATTGCTTCTGAAAAGCAGACTGACAGAAATCTGCTTTAGCTTCTCAATGACTTCTTATTGTCAATGAGTGTGTCTTTCTCTGGGAAAGATGGATACCTGTTTCTAAAAGCAGATACAACAATGGCTAAGGAATTTGGGGAAATGAGATCACCAATCAAGATCCATTAGTGCCCTAGTAAACTCTGAACACTGATTGGCAATAAATACAGTAGCAAGCTTGAAACCTGATAGACCAGGACACAGGCCAATCACGGGTAGCCATACGTGACTCAAATTTGAGGGCAACGTAACTCAGTATAACTTGAGGGATAAATAATGCTCCCAGCTTGTATACTCAATTCTTAAAAAACCCACATATAGTCTCTTTTCCGCCTGGATTTTTTTTTTTTTTTTTGGTCTTAGGAGAAGGGCACTCAAAGTTGGTGCTCTGGGATAATACAGAGATGGGGTGGGGAGGGAGGTGGGAAGGGGGTTCAGGATAGAGAGACACATGACTGAGAGACACATGGCTGCACCGTGGCTGAGTCATGCTGATGTATGGCAAAAAAAAATCACCACAATATTGTAAAGTAATTAGCCTCCAATTAAAATAAGTCAATTAATTTTTAAAAAAGGAAAAACTTAATATATACTTGAAAGAAGCCTCAGAACATTCAGTTATTTTAAAACACAAGAATAATTCTCTGCAAAGTGTAGAAGGTGAGAGGAAAAAACAGCTGAAATCTCTTAGAAAATCTCTTTGTAATTTAGCAATAGACTGGCCAAAAAAGCAAAAATTAGGATAAAGAAAGTAATGAAAGACATTAAACAGGAAACAACTTAAAATCATATTCAAGATCCAGCTTCTAAGGATATCCATGATTCCTAGTTTTACATTTGTTTTATTCCTGTATTTTAAAATGTCTTGGTTGTATTAAAGAAAAAACAAAACTGTTGCATATGTAGGCTTCTGATTTTGCTATTGCCCAGATTAGCACTAAGTATATGCATTAAAAGATTAGTCTGTACTTCAAAAAAAAAGAAAAAAGTATACTTTATCTTAAAGAAAACAGAGCCTCCTGCTCTGTTTACTTCAGAATACTTATAATATACAGAAAAGTTTTTAAATTGCTTTGAAGAAACAATTATTGTTCTTGTCTTCTTTCTTGCTATACTGGCTGATGACCCACTTCTTCCTTGGCATTGCATCCAGTCACTGTTGTCTCACTGAAAATTTTGCCAGCTGGAGAATCCTCACAGAGTCTCTAAGCTAGGATTACTACTGTTTGGTTCTCCCCACACTAACATCCATAGAGAAGCCTAGACCACATACTTCCCCCTAAAAGCTTGCCTTTTTTATTTCTTAAGCTATTTTTTAAAGCTCTGGATATCATTTAATAAGTTTGTGAAATTGCAGACTCCTCAATTTCTAATATCTTTTCTTGCTGCAGCAAGATCTAATTCTGTTTTTAATAATGTCCCATTTCTCAGTAAGTTTCTCTCTTTCATGCAGTCTCAGATAAGGGCTTTTTTTTTTTTGGTCTTATTTTTAACTTCAACTTGCCCCCTAGAGAGCAACACCTTTATTAACTCTGAGTATTTTTGTCCATTTTCCTTTATCTTTCCCATAATCCTTTGTGTACATTGTTTAAGTTTTCCTTGTAATCAAATACCAAAAAGTATTCCTCAGCTCAAGTAGAAGGGACAGTTTATTGAAAGGGCCTTGGAGTATCTCAAATGAAGGAAGAATTAAACACTCAAGACAGGAAGTTAAGAAATCAGGACAGCTGAAGGTAAAATGGCAGCTAGGACCTTCTTTTTAATTATCATGTTTCAGGTCAAATAGAAAAATGAGCCACTGTGCAACTGAAAAAGCATATTTTGAGGAAAAAAGGCTAAAAAATGGAATTCACAATATGATCCCAGTTTTGGGGGGGAAAAAAATAAGGTATAGTGTTATCACAGATGAACAACATAGAGAATAATGATTTTGTTAGCACTCTATTTTGTTGTGAAATAAGTCCATCATATTTATTTCACATGTGAGTACAATTTGAAGATAGGGAGTTGTCAGGTTTGAGCAGCTGTTATGTGCTAAGAGACTTATTGATGTTATCATTCTATATCATGAAAGGTTTTGTTGTCAAGGTACATGGTCATGACTAAAGAGCTTCCCTGGTGGCTCAAATGGTAAAGAATCAGCCTGCGATGCAGGGGACCTGGTTCAGTCCCTGGATCAGGAAGATCCCCTGGAGAAGGAAATGGCAATTCACTCTAGTACTCTTGCCTGGAAAACTCCATGGACAGAAGAACCTAGTGGGCTACAATCCCAGGGGTTAGCAAAGAGTTGAACATGACTGAGCCACTAACACTTCACTTTTCTTTTCACTTTCATTCAGTTCAATTCAGTTGCTCAGTCGTGTCTGACTCTTTGTGACCCCATGGACTGCAGCATACCAGGCTTTCGCTTCATTACCAATTCCCAGAGCTTGCTCAAACTCATGTCATTCAAGTCAGTGATGCCATCCAACCATCTCATCTTCTGTTGCCCTCTTCTCCTCCTGCCTTCAATCTTTCCCAGCATCAGACTCTTTTCCAATGAGTCAGTTCTTCACATCAGGTGGCCAAAGTATTGGAGTTTCAGCATAAGCATCAGTCCTTCCAAGGAGTATTCAGGACTGATCTTCTTTAGGATGGACTGGTTGAATTTCCTTGCAGTCTAAGAGATTCTCAAGAGTCTTCTCCAACACCACAGTTCAGAAACATCAATTCTTCAGCACTCAGCTTTCTTTATAGTCCAACTCTCACATCTATATACTACTACTGGTAAAACCATAGCTTTGAGTAGATGGACCTTTGTTGGCAAAGTAATGTCTCTGTTTTTTAATATGCTGTCTAGGTTGGTCATAGCTTTTCTTCCAAGGAGAAAGGGTCTTTCAATTTCATGGCTGCAGTCACCATCTGCAGTGATTTTGGAGCCCAAGAAAATAAAGTCTGTCACTGTTTCCATTGTTTCCCATCTATTTGCCATGAAGTGATGGGACCAGATGCCATGATCTTCATTTTCTGAATGTTGAGTTTTAAGCCAGCCTTTTCACTCTTCTCTTTCAATTTCATCAAGAGGCTCTTCCATTCCTCTTCACTTTCCTCCTCTTCACTTTCATTATATTTATCTATTTAGAAATGAATATGTATCATTTTATAATTTTAGAAGTTTGAAAGTAAACCATCTCTCTGTCATGGGATTATGAAAAAGTAGCCTCTTAGAAAANCTTTTCACTCTTCTCTTTCAATTTCATCAAGAGGCTCTTCCATTCCTCTTCACTTTCCTCCTCTTCACTTTCATTATATTTATCTATTTAGAAATGAATATGTATCATTTTATAATTTTAGAAGTTTGAAAGTAAACCATCTCTCTGTCATGGGATTATGAAAAAGTAGCCTCTTAGAAAATCTTGTTCATCATAACCATCCATTGTGTTTCTTAACAGTGGTAGTGATGAGCCAGTGTTCTCCTAGAAAGACTCATTGACACTGCAGCTTGTGCATTTCCTGAAATTGGCATAAACTTCACTGCCCAAGGAAAACCCCGTCTCTTTTCTTTTCCTGGCTCTCCTGTGGCAGAAAGAACTGACTTTTTAATGCTCTATTTCCCTCTATTATTCTGCTACCCTTTCCATGCAGTTCCTACAGGAACTCCATTCTGGAAGACTCCATTCTTTCTCCAACAGTGTTTTGTTGGATCATGAGGACAGGGGGTGTTATTGCTTTTCATGGGACAGGAAAGGGAATTATGACTGTCTCAACAGGAAAATAAAATTTTATGGTGGGTAATATTGGTTAGAGAACAGCATAAAGAAGAAACAGCACTCAGTTTTGAATGCAGTTCAAATATGTTGCCAGGGAGAAGACGTTCTCAGTTTGTACTAAGATAAAAAGGATGTAGACAGTATATACAAAATAATTCCATTTGCAAAAGTATATTTTTATGCCTATCTTTGGTTTGAATAACCCTAAGTATTTTTGTTGTTGTTGATTAGTGTTTCTAGCCTTTTTTTTTTTTTTCCTTTCTGCAAATAAACGTTTGGTATTTGACACATTAAAACTGTAAAAAGATAACTGCAGGTGGGTTACGTATTGGCAAGAAGACACGACACGCGCACAAACACCCTGCTGTATCTTCTCAATTTCCCAAGCCAGGATTTCAGAAGTCATGGAAGTGAAGTAGCTGCATAGCGCAGAAACAGATGCATCTCACCTTGGCCTGGCTTTTCCCTCACTCCTGAGTTCCCTACCGGGTACGCAGATGGCCTGCAGCATTGCTGGCCAGAGAGATTCTTAACAGAGCTGGGAAAAAATTTAAAAAGTTAAATTCTTGCTGTGCCACTGTCACACTTGATGTGACTCTGATCATTAGTCTGTTCCTAAGACACGGTCCAGAAATCCATTTCCCCCAGTAACACTGACACTGAATCCAAAAGCTCCCTTAAGTTCATTGCAGCCACTTATAAATATGTATAGCACCTTTAAACGTGCCATTATCCTAATCAATCTAAGTGTTCCATTAACCTCGGAGTACGTGCACAATACTATCCTAGATAAAAGGTTATCTAAATTATCCTAGATAACACTACTATCTAGATACATTATCCTAGGTAAAATAGGGTGGGGGCCAATGACTTTGCCATGTACCCCTCCATAAAACCTTGCCTCTGCTTTTAGGGGTTTTAGACTGGGTGATCTTTACTATCCACCGTGAAATCCCAGGATTCCTCGTACCTGGCAGATCTGACCTGACTTTTCTCTTCAGTGCTTCATTCCCTTTGTGCTCTTCTGAATGACTGAAGCGACTTAGCAGCAGCAGCAGCAAACTGCCAACTGGCTCCAGCAGGACTCTGAAAATTCATCATGCCCCTGGAAGCCAGAGCAGTCCTTGCCTCAATGCACCATCAATTGACGGTGGTACGCTTTCACCTGAGGATAAGTGCAAGGTGGTGATTGGCTGGAGACAGAACATGACTGCCCATCCATTACTGAAAAAAGATCTTGACTAATTCATAATGGTTAAACACAATGAAAGTTGTTAGGTACCTCAAAAGTGTTGCTACTAAAGTATAGCTTTTTGCTTTGAAAAAATCTTTGACGTGAACAATATGCTTCCCCTAATGTAAAAGAGTGAGTTAATTATTACCTTTCGCCCATCTGTGTTTTCTACTTTTTCTTAAATAAACCTCTATTCTTCCCACCATTTTGAAAATCTGAAAGATAATATCATACATTTGAAAGTGAACTTGATATCAGTGCTGCCATTAGCTAACACTGGTTATTTCTAAATAACCTTATTAAACATTTGACTATTTTTGCAGTGCTTGGAGCATACACCCTCCCTCAGGAAATGAATGGCACCATCCATACGAGATGCTGTGGGGACCAGGGCAAGGAATGGACTCATGACTCTGCCATGTGCTTATTTAAATCTTGCTTTTCCTCCTTTTTCAAAACTACCATGGCTTCAGTAACCTTCGCCACTAAACAGAAAGCCCCTACTCCCTTGTTTTTCTCTTTCCTAACTCAGCAAGATCTACTCCTCACTCCCCTTTCAAGTATTCAATTCTCTCTGATAGTCTGTAATTCCCTACAGTTACAGCTGTTTTCCTCTTTCTCTCACTCTTTCTTCTTCTCCCTCTTTCTCTTTCCTTCTTTCTCTTTCATTCAATCATTCTTTCTTTCCCTCTCTCTTTCTCTCTTTCTAGCTTCCACATGCCCCTTTAGGTAGTCCTGTTCTTTTCTCTAAGTGGAACCAATGCTGTTTACTGGATTCTGAAAGCACATCAAAAGACAGTGACTGACCAGAGGCATGAAGAGGATGCAAGCCTGCTTCCTTTATCAAGAAAATGTCTTAATTTCATTAGCTGAGGATAGAATTGAGGATAAGGAGAGACATCACCAAATTTTCAATGCACTCCCCAAAAGCTATGCTACTGAAAATATATTTATTTATAGATGATTCATATGGGGAAAGCCAAGATACCAGTAGTAAGAATGTATCATGCCATTTTTATAAAAAAAGATACTTTCACATTCTTTAAGTAAAGAAACATAATGAATAAATTTATTTCATTTTTAGTAACTACATTTTCCAGTTATCTTCAAATAAATATGTATCATGGATGATTTTAAATTCCAACGGTGAAATGTTACCTCTGAACAAAGCACATCATATCTGGTTGATTTGTCAATAGACAAATAAATGGTCTATTGAACAGATCATGACCAGCAAGCCTTTGTTAGCCTCAGGTTACTGGCAAAACCTGAGTGCCTGGCAGTGGGGTCTAGTAATTCCACACCTAAGCTCCCCTAAACTTTCCTTTCTTTGGCTTTCAAATTTTCCATGTCAAGTGGCCTCTACCACCCCAGTGAAAGTCCAGGCTTCCTTTTCTAACCTCTTTTCATCCTATAACAAAACCAAACTCTCTCTTCCTCGTTTCACATTTCTTCTTGATTTTCTCCTACCATTTCCAGACAGATCCACTATAATTTTTAAATGTCTGCAAGTCCCTTTAGCTGAGACCCGGTGCTTTCTGCACTGTTTGATCCTAGGATAAAATAAGTGGAAGTGCCTGCCCTGAACTAGAAACAGAAGTGTCCCCCCTGTGTTTCCTCCCAAGAACAAAAAAAGTCTTAATATGATTAAATTTGTTTACAGCAGAGCATAAATAAAAAACAGTACCTCATTAACAGATAATTCTAACCAGACGCCTCCAAAATATATTCCTAGCTCATTGATTACAGGAAAAAGTAGAACACAAACTGTAGTCATCAAAAAAGTGATTTCATGTTTTTTAAAAAGAAATGCTAATAATGCTACCTAATCTGTATGGAAATGAATTAACTGCATCTATTTTTTTCAAATTTTTAATTGGAGGATACTTGCTTTACACTGTGGTGTTAGTTTCTGTCATACAACAACGCGAATCAGTCATAAGTGATATATCCTCTGTATTGCTCCTCATCCTGGTCACAACACCAGCTGCCTCACTGTTCGCACTGTCCTCACTGTCCGCTGAACCAGGGCAGGCAAGAGGCTGGAAGGAGACTCAAGGAGCCATAGGAACTACAGACACGTTTATTCTCTTCTGTTTGACGCAACCAGCTATCAGTTCAGTTCAGTCTCTCAGTCGTGTCTGACTCTTTGCG
>SJYA01014616.1:0-10329 GCA_006410615.1 Neotragus moschatus
GTGTCTGACTCTTTGTGACCCTATGGACTGTAGCTTACCTGCCAGGCTCCTCTATCCATGGAATTCTCCAGGCGAGAATACTGGAGTGGACGGCCATTCCCTTCACAGGGGATCTTCCCAACCCAGGGATCAAACCGGTGTCTGCTGCCTTGCAGGCAGATTTTTTAGGTCTGAGCCACAAGGGAAACCTAAATACAACCTACAGACTATTGTGTAATATATAATCACAAATAAATATGGCAATCTCACCGATGATAAAAACCAAATTCATTAAAATTCAAAAACCTAGCTAAACTGTTTACAAGAGACATAACTAATAAACAGATTGAAATTAGAAACTCAAGAGTTGAAAAAGATTTATCAAATCAATACTAACTGTGATGGTTTATTTTATAAATTTCTTTTGCTGGAATATGTTGCCCAGATATTTAGTCAAACATTTTTCTGGATGTTTCTGTGAAGGGAAGATGTCTTTAGATGAGGTTTGCATTTAAATCTGTAGACTTTGAGTAAAGTAGAATTGTGGGTGGGTTGCCTCCAACAAGTTGAATGCCTAAATAGGGCAAAGATAGATATCCCTTAAGCAAGAGCGAATTCTGTCAGCAGACAGCCTTTGGGCTCAAACTCTAGCCTACCTCTCCCATAAGATTTTGGACTTGAATCTTCATAATTACATGAGAAAATTCTTTAAAATAAATCATTCTCAATTCTTTCTTGTCTTTCTGTGGAGAAATTTGTTTAATACAGTAACTAAAATAAATCATAAAATGAAACTATATATACATAGTAAATTATGGGAAAATACTATTTAAAATTAAAAGTACAAGACATTCACTAAAGACCAATTAACAAAAACTAATTTAAATCCAAACTGTGTATCATTCAGGGTTTAATCAGAGAAGCAGATTTACTGCTACTGATATATGCATATACAGAGAGAGAGAGAGAGAGAGAGAGAGAGGGAGAGAGCTCACTGAACGCTTTCCCTTGTGCAGTCTTGGAAGCTGGTTAAGCAGTATGACTAAGGCTATTGTCTTCGTGCCTGATGCTGTAGCTTTAAGCCCACAGGCAGGTGGTTGGGATAAAAGTTGGATGTAACTTGGGGGAAGGGCAAAATCTGGGATCTTGAGCTGGACCTTTATAAAGGTAGACTCATGAACTCACATCAGTTCCCATTCAGTTCTCATTTCCTCTGACCTAAGCAGTGTTAGCATCCCACAGAAACTGGATTTGCACAGCTGGTGCTAAACACACATACCAGAAGCAAGAGATGGATGCTGAAAGAACACCCAAGGGCCAGGTAGAGCACTTGTGGCCCAAATGCTGCTTCAAGCCTTCACTCTGAGTCAGGAGGTGAGCAGCACATGGGGAGCCACAGATGGGAAGATGAGATACAGACTCCCAGACTTCACCGTGGGAGGAGGTGGGGGTCCTGTATCACCCTGAGGAGAAGGTGGAATAGCTCAAATTCTTGAGAAGGCAATTTTAATTTTTCAGACAAAAAGAAAATGTTTCTTAAGATAAAGACACTTTTCCTTTGTCCCTTAGGACTCTTGTTCACTGTACATTTCTCCTGCCTGAATAGTGATGCAAATCAGGAGGCTCTGCAATTATTTTCAGATTTGAAGGCAAAAATGTGTGCTAAAAGTGAGCCTTTAATAACTTTGAGAAAATACGCTACTGGTTGATTATCTACTTCTGGATATTTTATTTTACTGAAAGGAAAAAAAAATCCTAAATTTTTTGACCACAGTAATTTGGATTCACTCATACCTAAAACCAAACTCTTTATTCTCTTATTAACCTTATTATCTCAGTGAATCACAGAACTAGATGTCACCTCAGAGGTAAGAATTAGGGAAGAGGTATCTTAGTTTTGAATGAGAGAGTCTGACAGTCTAGAGAATAAGGATCAAATAGACTGAGGTATGGTAATACAGTTGCTGGACAATATTAAAGTTTTTTTTTTTTTTTTCACTGTTACTGGCTCTGATTTCAAGGGGAATCAGGCAAAGAGGCTTGTCTTTTTCAAATCCAAAGACCTGGAAGCAAATGGTCAAGGAATATATTGCAGTTTCAAACTGGATAAAAACTGTAGTGCTTGTGTTAAGTTTATGACATAGGAGATGTGGCCACCCCTGGCATTGGCAATTTCGATTTCCCAACTTCTCTTTCAAATTATGTTATTAAGAATTGCAATCTTTTCATTTATCCCTTTTATGCAGTACTCAAAAAATACAATAAGAAAAAAATATGGCTGTATGTCTCAATAAAAGATAAAAATTGCTGGGAAAAATTGAAAGCAAAAGGTAAAGGGAGTGGCAGAGGATTAGATGGTTAGATAGCATTACCAGCTCAATGGACATGAATTTGAGCAAACTCTGGAAGATAGTGGAGGACAGAGGAGCTTGTGAATTACACTACATGGGGTTGCACAGAGTTGGACATGACTTAGCGACTGAACAACAACCACCACAAAATACCACTAATGGCAAAGAGTTAAAACAACAGCCTTTTGATATTGATCTACCTACACAAATCAGGTAGCTTCCCTTGACTCATTTCTCCTGTGATTAATACTAGATTGTAACGTAACTGCATCATTTTCAGAAGCCATTTAAAATATAGACCTATATTTTAAGATCTAACCCCAGTTATATTAAAATTAAGAACACTGTATTTTTCTTAATTTAACTATTATTTATATTTTCAATTATACTATTAATTAATATTTAATAATTAATATTTGACTTAAAAATATTACTAAAAGAAGCATTAACCAAGGGTGACCCTAAATGGGGATGAGTGTAGGATTGGCTACCAAGAAGTATGAAGGCATTGTTTTTAATGATGAAACTGTTCTATACCTTGTTTGGTGTGATGATTTCCTGACAGTATGTTTGGCAACACTCAATGAATTTGTGAACTTAAAAGGGTGAATTTTTCTTTATGTACATTGACTTTGTAAAACTGACTAAATAAACTCTTCTGTTTGCAAGCTAAAATGCAAACTTTGCAATGAATAGTGTACAAAGAGGAGAGTGTGAAATGTTTATAATTTCGTATCAAGTGATATCAATACATATAAAAACTTTTGGGAGAATACTAAAGTACTATTTAGAAATATATTTATCTCCTTACACATAATTAATCAGAAAATTCCAAGGAAGATTAGACATAAAACTAGAAGTCAGAAACTTTGTTAGATATAAATTTGTTGAATTCAAGATGAACACACACAAGCAAAAGCAATTGAAAATATAAAAAGAAGATAATAAAGGGACAAGAATAGTAAATATAAAGAAAAACAACATAAATTGGAAGAATCAACCTTTTCAGATTCAAAAATTATTCAGATTCAATATAAAAATTATTACAACAGAAACAGTCTGTACTCGGGCAAAAGAAGTTAATCATTGGAACCTACTACAGAGTCCAGAAACTGTGCCACACCTGGAGGAAGACTGGGATGTCAGTGACAGCATCACAGGTCACCTGTGAATTAATTCAAGGGTGAATTAACTAAAACAATGGTTGTCAATCGAGTACCAAAAAGACCCAAAGATCTATTTCTGTCCTTATTTCCTATAATATAAAGATAAATGACTCATTTAAGTATGTAAGACAGAACTAACACTAAAGATTTTAGATAATTAGAAATGTTAATGAATATGATTATATAAAATATATATTTCTATAAAAGTGCATATACTTTAAAGAAATGACACTGTCTGCAAGAAGATATTTCAAGTCATAAACTCATCGAAAAATTATCCCAGAAAATGAAAATAAAACTTAAATTTAGAAAAAGATGTAAAACCTAGCATGTGGAAGAATAGGTGAAAAAGTAATTCACAGGAAAGGAAACCTAAACTTCAGTGTGTGAAAACATGTCAATCACAATAATCGCCAGGTAAATGCAAATGTATTTTGCACACGAGACTGCCAAGCACTTCAATAGTCTTACTGTACCATATGTCATTGGTCTGATGGAGGAAAGTAAACCCTGCTGCTTGTAGCAGTGTAAATTGATAAAACCAATTTAAAAAGCAATTTAACAACATCTACTTAAGATGAAGATGAGCGTAACCAATGAGAAAATAACTCATGTACTGCATATTTAATGGAACTGGTCAAACTTCTACTAAAAGAGACAATAAGGTGGATTTTCATAACAACGCAGTTTGAATAAGGAAAATAGAAACAGCTTTTCTTTCTATCTAAACGAATAGCCACAACATGGTTATTGGAAGAGCATTCAGTTCAGTTCAGTTTCTCAGTCATGTATGACTCTTTGCAATCCCATAGCCTGCAGCACATCAGGCATCCCTGTCCATCACCAACTCCGAGTTTAAACAAATTCATGTCCATTGAATCGGTGATGCCATCCAGCCATCTCATCCTCTGTCATTCCTTTCTCTTGTCTTCAATCTTTCCCAGTGTCAGGCTCTTTTCAAATGAGTCAGTTCTTCTCATCAGGTGGCCAAACTACTGGAGTTTCAGTTTCAATAACAGTCTTTCCAGGACTTATTTCCTTTAGTAAGGATTGGTTGCATCCCCTTGCAGTCCAAGGGACTCTCAAGAGTCTTCTACAACACCACAGTTCAAAATAATCATTTCTTCTGTGATCAGTGTTCTTTATAGTACAACTATCACATCCATACGTGACTACTGGAAAAACCATAGCCTTGATGAGATGGGCCTTTGCTGCCAAATACCTCTGCTTTTTAATATGCTATCTAGGTTGGTCATAACTTTTCTTCCAAGGAGCAAGTGTCTTTTATTTTGTTTCTAAAGTCAACATCTGCAATGATATTGCAACCCCCCAAAAATAAAATCTGACAGTTTCTACCATTTCCCCATCTATTTGCAATGAAGTGATGGGAACAGATACCATGATATTAGTTTTCTGAATGTTGATTTTTAAGCTAACTATTTCACTCTTCTCTTTCACTTTCATCAAGTGGCTCTTTAGTTCTTCGCTTTATGCCATAAGGGTAGTGTCATCTATATATCTGAGGTTCTTGATATTTATCCTAGCAATCTTGATTCCAGTTTGGGCTTTATCCAGTCCAACATTTCTCATGATGTACTCTGCATATAAGTTAAATAAGCAGGGTGATGATATACAGCCTTGGCATAATCCTTTCCCTATTTGGAAACATTCTTTGTTCCATATCCAGTTATAACTGCTGCTTCTTGACCTGCATACAGATTTCTCAAGAGGCAGGTGAGGTGGTCTGGCATACCCATCTCTTGAAGAATTGTCCACAGTTTGTTGTGATCCACACAGTCAAAATCTTTAGCATAGTCAATAAAGCAGAAACATATGTTTTCTCTGGAACTCTCTTGCTTTTGCACTGATCCAATGAATGTTGGCAATTGGATCTCTGCCTTTGCTAAATACAGTTTGAACATATGGAAGTTCACAGTTCATAAAGTCTTTCAGCTTGAAATGAAGAATTTTGAGCATTACTTTACTAGCATGTGAGATGAGTGCAATTGTGCAGAAGTTTCAGTTTTCTTTGGCATTTTCTTTCTTTTGGATTGAAATGAAAACTGACCTTTTCCAGACCTGTGGCCACAGCTGAGTTTTCCAAGTTTTCTGGCATATTGAGTGCAGCACTTTCACAGCATCATCTTTTAGGATTTGAAATAGCTCAACTGGATTTCCATCACCTCCACTAGCTTTGTTCGTAGTGATGTTTCATAAGGGCCAGTTCACTTCACATTCTAGGATGTCTGGCTCTAGGTTAGTGATCACACTATTATGATTATCTAGGTCATGATCTTTTTTGTGTAGTTCTATGTATTCTTGCGCCCTCTTCTTAATATCCTCTGCTTCTGTTAGGTTCATAACATTTCTGTCCTTTATTATGCCCATCTTTGCCTGAAATATCCCCTTGGTATCTCTAATTTTCTTGAAAAGATCTCTAGTGTTTCCTATTTTATTGTTTTCCTCCATTTCTTTGCACTGATCACTGAGGAAGGCTTTCTTATCTCTCCTTGCTAGTCTTTGGAACTCTGCATTCAAATGAGTATGTATCTTCCTTTCTCCTGTGCGTTTAGCTTCTTTTCTTTTCATAGCTATTTGTAAGGCCTCCTCAGAAAACTATTTGGCCTTTTTGCATTTCTTTTTCTTCAGGATGATCTTGATCCCTCCCTCCTGCATCATGTCACCAACCTCTGTCCATAGTTCTTCAGGCACTCTGTCTATCAGATGTAATCCCTTGAATCTATTTGTCATTTCCACTGTATAATTGTAAGGGCTTTGATTTAGGTCATACCTGAATAGTCTAATGGCTTTCCCTACTTTCTTCAATTTAAGTCTGAATTTGGCAATAAGGAGTTCATCATCTGAGCCACAGTCAGCTCCAGGTCTCATTTTTGCTGACTGTATAGAGCTTCTCTGTCTTTGGCTGCAAAGAATATAGTCAGTCTGATTTTGGTACTGACCATTACCTTCCTTACCTCCTCCATATTTGGCCTCAGGTCAAATAAGAAGAAGGGAGCACAGCCCCTCCCTTCAACAGAAAATTGGATAAAAGTTTTACTGATCATGGCCCTGCCTATTAGAAGAAGACCCAGTTTACTCCCCAGTCAGTCTCTCCCAGAAGGAAACTACTATAAGCCTCTTATCCTTCTCAATTAGAGGGAAGACAGAATGAAAACCACAATCACAGAAAACTAACCAATCTGATTACATGGACCACAGCCTCGTGCAACTCAGTGAAACTATGAGCCATGTCATGTAGGGCCAGCCAAGAAGGGTAGGTAGTGGTGGAGACTTCTGACAAAATGTGGTCCACTGGAGAAGGGAACGACAAAACATTTCAGTATTCTTGTCTTGAGAACCCCATGAACAGTATGAAAAGGCAAAAATATAGGACACTGGGAGATGAACTCCCCAGGTTGGTAAGTGCCTAACATGCTACTATAGATTAGTGGAGAACTAACTCCAGAAAAAATGAAGTGATGGAGCCAAAGAAAACACAACACCCAGCTGTGGTTGTGATGGAAGTAAACTGACACTGTAAAGAGCAATATTGCTTAGGAACATGGACTGTTAGGTCCATGAATCAAGGCAAATTGGAAGTGGTGAAACAGGAGATGGCAAGAGTGAACATTGACATTTTAGGAAACAGCGAACTAAAATGTACTGGAATGGGTGAATTTAACTCAGATGACCATTATTTCTACTACTGTTGGCAAGAATCCCTTAGAAGAAATGGAGTACCATCAGAGTCAAGAAAAGAGTCCAAAATGCAGTACTTGGACACAATCTCAGAAGCAATAGAATGATCTCTGTTCATTTCCAAGGCAAACCATTCAATATTACAGTAATCCAAGTCTATGTCCTGACCAGTAATGCTGAAGAAGCTAAAGTTGAATGGTTTTATGAAGACCTACAAGACCTTCCAGAATTAATAACCCAAAAGAATGTCAAAACTAGGAAATATAGAAATAGCTATAGCAGCAACCAAATTTGGCCTTGGAGTACAGAATGAAGCAGGGCAAAGGCTAACAGAGTTTTGCCAAGAGAGCACACTGGTCACAGCAAACACTGTCTTCCAACAACACAAGACTTTACACATGGACATCACCAGATGGAAGAGAATAGTGCACCTTAAATAAATGATATAATTTTCTATATAATGATGCAGATAAACCTAAAAATATTATAAACTGAAATCTGTTGTACACATGCTATATATTGTTCATGGAACTAAACATATGTAGTATAAAAATTTAGGACTAGACTGAAATAGCAAAATAGTAGCTAATGTTAAATTAAAAAAAAGAGAAAAAGTTATGAATTGGGAAAGGATGCATTGGCAATTCAAATGGTAAAGTTAATTCATTAAAAAATGAAAGCCTTAATATTTGCAAAATAGCAATTAGGAAATCTCAGTACACAATTTAGCTGGTATTTATGTGCTCATCTGGACTTTTCTTTGTGAGTGAAATGTTTCAAAATTCAAAATGAAGAAAAAGAGTAAGAATCTGCAGACTGTTGGAATAGAAAGCATTTGAGGATTTGAGTGGATAAGTATATTTTTATGGTTAAGAGGAATGTGAAATAAGGGGCCAGTTAGGATGCTGTAGACTGGCAGTGGGTGGATGAGTATGCTGCTCCGTCAAAGAAAGAAAGGAGGGAATCAGTTATGCAGACACAGTTGTCAGAAGATAAGAGACACCTTTAAAAAATATATAAAACATAAACAAGACTGTCTTGCAAAGAAAGGTGTGTAGAGTAGTTGTGCCAAATTATAAAAGTCATTGAAGATAGTGAGAAAGTATATGTATTAGAAATTTTTTTTTTAAGTTTGCCAGGCAACACTGAGTGCAGACCTGAAGTTGTAATCATGAGTTTATAGTGCTACCATCACTGTGTTATTCATTCATTTTTTCTAACAATAACAGACATACAGTCAAGAACGAGGCCAATGAGCAAATATGTAAATCAATTCTTAGGTTATTTATATATTTATAATGAAGTATCTCTTCCCATCACTTCATGGGAAATAGATGGGGAAACAGTGAAAACAGTGTCAGACTTTATTTTGTGGGGCTCCAAAATCACTGCAGATGGTGACTGCAGCCATGAAATTAAAACACGCTTACTCCTTGGAAGAAAAATTATGACCAACTTAGATACCATATTAAAAGGCAGAGATATTACTTTGTCAACAAAGGTCCATCTAGTCACAGCTATGGTTTTTCCAGTGATCATGTATGGATGTGAGGGTTGGACTGTGAAGAAGGCTGAGCACTGAAGAATTTATGCTTTTGAACTGTGGTGATGGAGAAGACTCTTGTGAGTCCCTTGAACTGAAAGATCCAATCAGTCCATCCTAAAAGAGATCAGTTCTGGGTGTTCATTGGAAGGCCTGATGCTGAGGCTGAAAGTCCAAAACTTTGGCCACCTCATGCGAAGAGTTGACTCACTGGAAAAGACACTGATACTGGGAGGGATTGGGGGCAGGAGGAGAAGGGGACGACAGAGAATGAGATTGCTGGATGGCATCACTGACTCTATCCTCATGAGTCTGCATGAACTCTAGGAGTTGGTGATGGACAGGGAGGCCTGACATGCTGTGATTCATGGGGTGAGTTGGTGATGGACAGGGAGGCCTGACATGCTGTGATTCATGGGGTAACAGAGTCGAACACGACTGAGTGACTGAACTAAACTGAGTGAAGTATTTNTATCCTCATGAGTCTGCATGAACTCTAGGAGTTGGTGATGGACAGGGAGGCCTGACATGCTGTGATTCATGGGGTGAGTTGGTGATGGACAGGGAGGCCTGACATGCTGTGATTCATGGGGTAACAGAGTCGAACACGACTGAGTGACTGAACTAAACTGAGTGAAGTATTTGTGTTAACGATTTTTGCTGTTGAATGTTTTCCTGTATTTATTTTTAAACCAGGCATTTTATTTAAAGTAATATATGCAATTCCTTTATAATTATATCTTAAATCCCAAAGTTTATAATTTTCTGAATATCCTACTCTGCTCAAATGATTTGTTAATTTACACACATAATTTATTTAGCACAATATGCCTATTTATCCTTTCAAAAATGTATATGCTAATCTTGTGGACTTCAATATTAGACTAATTGATCTGTTTTTGCTTTTCTATTAATTAAGCAAATGATTACCCATAATTATAGTAGGTTAAGCAAGGGGAGAGTTTGACTAAATAGCATGCTTCCCCATGTTCATGTTGCAATTTTTAAGAATATGTGTATGTAGATTTCTCTTGTCTGGCAGAAGGATTATAGTCTCAGCAGGGCTTTGTAGCATCTGAATAAATAAAACTCTTCCAGTTTAATCAAAATGCAATATATAATAGTTCTTGATAATTATACACAAATGCATTAAAAGGTTCAGTACAAGTGCACTTTCCACAAAGTGTTCTAAAACTATTGCCCAGCATTTATGTGTCCTCATGTCACTTTCTATGACTTTGCAGGATTAACTCAGTTTCCCACCCTCCAATTTTCAATTTCCTTACCTATAAAGTGAGCCCTCGACACATGATGAAACTACAAATTTAATGACTTAGAGGTTAAGGGTAAGTGAATTGTTATACATGGCATACTTTAAAAGGAGAAATTATACAAGTAAATTTTTTCATCAGTTCAGTTCAGTTCAGTCGCTCAATCGTGTCCAACTCTTTGCGACCCTATGAATCGCAGCACGCCAGGCCTCCCAGTCTATTATCAACATCCAGAGTTCACTCAGACTCATGCCCATCGAGTCAGTGATGCCATCCAGCCATCTCATACTCTATCGTCCCCTTCTCCTCCTGCCCCCAAT